>CAJGYO010000012.1:13962790-13979064 GCA_904845875.1 Miscanthus lutarioriparius
CGGTGAAGAGCAAGTAGAGTCAAGATCGATGAACCAATATGATCATGTGATGATATAGAAGTGGATCATATCATTGTTGATCGTGTTGGTGCATGTGTTGCATCGACATTGAAGGAGATGGAATGGAATGCATAAGGCAAAGGTATAACCTAGGGCATTTCATTTCACCGGTCATAGGTGTGTAGAGAAGTTTATGACCGGGTTTAGGATAGATGGCCGTACTATCAAGAGGGCAAACTTGTTTGCATATCGGTCATCTAGTGCCACTCAGTGATCTAACTTTGCATTGTCGCTAGGATCGAGTGGGCGTGGCAAGTTGAGTGGCTAACATCCTTTGGGAAATGATTGTGAAAATGCTAACACACATACACATGATGGTGTACACTTGGTGGTGTTGGCACATTTACAAAGGAGGTGGTGTTTGCGAGGGTGAGATGGGTTTGGGTCCCTCTCTCCTCCCGCCGAAACTTATGAGGCGGGATTCGGGCGCTTCGGGAAAATAGAATGCCTATTTTCTATTGCATGGATGCAAATTCTTGGTGGTTAGCACATTGGAGCAAGGGTGAAGAAGTTAGAAGTGAGAACGAGTTGGTCGCGAAGATCTTTGGCGTCGGTCAAGCGGACCGGACGCTTTGGATCTAAAACGACCGGACATTGGCCGCTCATCGTCCGGCCGCTGACATCGATCTGATGACGCGATGATGGTAAGTGGAGAGTGACCGACGCTGGCCGCGTCCGACAAGGCCTTGATCGACCGGACGCGTCCGGTCATGCTCGGGAGCTTCTTGACTTAAAGCGACCGGACGCCGAGGTCCAGCGTCCGCCGGTTCAAGCTAACTGCGTCCGGTCAGAGTCAAGTGACCGTTGGAATTGGGACACGTGGTCGTCACGCGGGCATCGGACGCTGAGGTCCAGCCGTCCGGTCAACACGACCGGAAGCGTCCGGTCGGCCCGACCGTTGCCCAGATGAAGGGTAACGGCTAGTTTAGCCCTTGGGGCTATAAATAGAAGTGGCCTCGGCCATGGCTGGTGCTTGAGCACCTCAAGGGACTTAGTGTCCATGCTTGTGAGTGCTTGGGAGCCCTCCATCACACACATACTTGATAGCGATCATCCGATTGTGTGAGTGAGCGATTCTAGTGCGATTGCATCGTGAGGTTGCATCGAGTGGCACTAGGTGATCGAGTTGCGAGCCGGTGGTGCTTGTTACTCTTGGAGGTTGCCACCTCCTAGACGGCTTTGGTGGTCTCTCCGTCGAAGCGCAAGAAGCTTGTGCGGCGCTCAGGAGAAGTGCTTGTGAGGGCATTGTGCTTCCCACGGAAGCCGCCAAGAGCAACTCTAGTAAAGCGTGTCATTGAGCTACCCTCACTCAAGGGGTAGGTTCTTGCAGGCGCTCGACGTGCGGGCTTAGCGGGTGATGCTAATTAGCCAAACCACCAAGTGAGCTGGTCGACCTAACGAGGGACTAGCGTGTTGGCAAACACGTGAACCTCGGGAGAAAAATCATCGTGTCAACCTTGTTCTTCCCGTTGGTTTGCATCCCATTACACAAGCTTGCAATTACTTATATATATATCTTAAGCTTGTGTAGTTGCTCTTGTAATTAGATAGCTTGTGTAGCTAGCTAATTACCTTCTTGCTTATGTAGCATAGAAGTAGCTCCTTTGCGTGGCTAATTTGGTTTTAGTAACCTTGTTAGTCACATTGCTTAGTTTGTGTAGCTAAGTATTTGCGCTCTCTAATTAGGCATTGGTTGCCTTGTTATTGAGCATTGCTAGTGAGCTTAGTTAGCTTTGTGCTTTTGCTTACTAGCATGTGTAGGAGCTCCTTGTTACTTAAAGTACTAGTGGCATAGGTTTGTGTGACCTTGCTCCTAGAATTGTTTAGGAGAGCTCTAGCTAGCCCTAAACACCTTAGTTGCTTTATTAGTATCTTTGCAAGGTGCTAGTGAACATATATAGAGGGTGTAGTCTTGGCTAGACCGATTGTTTTAATTCATATTTATATCGGTTGTGACGCGATTATTTGTAGAAAAGACTATTCACCCCCCTCTAGTCCGCCATCTCGACCCTTCAATTGGTATCAGAGCCAGGTCTCTCATTTGTGGTCTTCACCCAATCCGAGAGGATGGCGTCTAATGGGCTAGATGGTTGTGAGAATCACATTTTAATGGCACTAACTTTGCACTTTGGAAAAATCATATGCTTGATCATTTTCGTGCAAAGGGACCTAAATTTTGGGGGTTGTCACTAGTGGTCTCTCCCATGTCTTGGATCATAGAACTCTAACCAAAGCTCAAAGAGTCCTCTATGAATTTGATGCACATGCTTGTTGTTTTCTATTGGATGCTTTACATTTTGATTTGATGAAGCAAGTAAACTACAAGGGGACCGCTTCGTGAGATATGGGACTCCATCAAGGACACCTTCGGTGATTCCTCCACATGGGATGATGGTAAATTCAAGAAGGAGGATGAGCCCAAGAAGGAGGCACATGAGTGTGTTGAGCATAACCACAATTTGGTGATTGTGGAAGATTGCTCCACCTCATGGTCAAGTGATGATGATGATAGATCAACTACAAGTTCACTTGACAAGGTTGATGATGATGCCACAAGTGTTGCAAGTGATGATGCTACCCCATGCACACTTGATGGTGATGATGGTTCATGCTCAAGCCATGATGATGCTACTACAAGCCCATCCACTTCACCACATTGTCTCATGTCACAAGGTGACACCAAGGTATCAAATAATAATGTGGTTGATCATGTTGAGTCATATGATGAGCTTATTAGTAGACTTGCTAGCATGACCATGTCTTTAGAAAATGAGAAAGCTAAAACATTGAAATTAGAAAATGAAAACTCATTTCTAAAGAACTCTTGTGAAGAACATAAGAAATTGCTTAATGCTTATAAATCTTCACTTGATGAGCTTAAATTGAATCATGAGACACTTCTTGCATCTCATGATGAATTATTAGAAAAACAAGCCTCTCTCATTAAAGTGTTTACAAAGAAACTTAAAAATAATGAGAACTCATCACATGGGTCAAAAGATCAATTGCAAAATATTGCTAAACCTTGTGATGTAGAAAAGAAGCATGTATCCACTTCTTGTGATGATTTGTTAGATATGCCATGCTCTTCACATATAAATGCTTGTTCTACTTCTATGTCTTGTGAGACTAACCTTTTGAAGGAGAACAATGAGCTAAATGAACAAGTGAAGAAATTGAGCAATAAGTTAGAGAGGTGTTACAACTCTAAAGTCACCTTTGAGCACATGTTGAAAACTCAAAGATACTATGGTGACAAGTGTGGCCTTGGCTTCAAGAAGAAGATGACAAAGGGCGAAATGAAGAGAGAGAGAAAGATGAAGAAGCTTCAACAAAGAAAGCTCTCTCATACCATGTGCTACCGGTGTCATAAAGTGGGACACCTTGCAAATGGTTGCCCTAACATTGAGAAGCTCAAGAAGATAAAAGAAGAAGAGAGGCTCAAGAATGTGAAGTGCTTCAAGTGCCGCACTTGGGGTCATCTTACCTCAATGTGCCCAACCAAGCAATTGGTGAAGCAACAAGAGAAGCCTCAACCAAAGCCACAAGTTGAGCAAGAGAAGACACCCCAAGAGCAAATCAAGATCAACCATGAAGATGGTGATGATTTGATGATAAAGAAGAAGAAAACAAGAAGGGGTGGAAAAGGAAGGCATCCAATGCAAATCCAAGATGCCAAGATGATGAGCAAGAATGAAGATGAGATGAAAGTCTATGCTCACATCAAGTGCTTCAAGTGCGGAAGTATGGGACACTTTGCCTCTAAGTGTCCTAACAAGCTTGAGAAGAAGGCTCAAGCAATCCATGAGAGGCAAGGCAATGAGAAGCACCACATGAGCAAAGAAGAGAAGGCTCAAGCAAAGAGAAAATGCTACTCATGCTCGGAGGGGACACATGGCACATTCATGTCCCCTAGGTAAAATTTCTAAGCCTATTTCAATTGATGATCATGATATGCTTAGAAAGGATGGTAATGGTACCTCTATGGTTGCTATTGCAAAACATCCCGCTTCTCATACGAAGGCATTGCCTAAGTATGTTGCTCCTAACTTGAGAGGACCCAAAGTTGTTTGGGTACCATCAAAAAGTGGATGAATGTGTGTAGGTACCATTGGCATTGGAGGCTTGATTCAATTGTCTTCATAGTGATCATCATATATGTTGAATTAAGATATGAAGTTTAGTGCACATCCAATCCCAATGCCATGACAAATTAAGTGAAGTCCAAATGTGCTACAACATACAAGTGAAAATTTCAAGTTGTTGGTGATTCATTGGATATATTTGATGACTTGCAAATAATTGAGTTGAAGCTTGCTAGTTGGATGATCATGAGCTAACCAAGGTATATCTCTTATTGATCATTTCATTTGGGTGCATATGAGTTGATTGAATTGGATAAATATGCAATGTTGCTTGCTATGAGATGTTTGAATGGATAATTGCTTAGTAATCAAGTTTGGATTGATTTGTGATTGGATAAGTTCATAAGATGACATTTAGTAAGTGTTTTGAATGGATATATGTCTTATGAAAGTATTCAAATAAGTTAGTTTCAAGTTTGGTTCATATTTGATGAAGTATAGCTCAATTGCTTGAAATCTGTCCTATATTCAAAATCTGAGCTAGCTGTGATCATAGCCATGTTTGAGTGATCAAATCTTATTGGATTGGCTTGAAAATTGGTATACATGCTCTAGACATATAGTATGAGATGCTGTAGAAATTTCATGGAAATTGGATAAGAAATGCTTTGGTTTTGGAGTGGTTCTTGTCAGCTATAGTGCAGCAGTTTTCAGCATATAGCAGTGGTGGAAGAATTGCAATCTGGTAGCAATCTAGAAGTCAAATGAAGCTCAAATTTTTACAGCTGCTAGAAAATTCAGTAATGCACATCTCCACCAAATTTCATGGTATTTGGATTTGTACTTTGGGAGATATGCTTATTTCTTTGGAGAGTACAAAATCTGCTAGAAAAGTGACAAATATTGGATTGATCTAGAGTCACTTTGTGATTGAAAGGTCCTCAAGTTGGAAACATGTCTATAAGTGTTTGAGGTACCTAAGTTTGGTTTTGATATAATCTAGAAGCATGACAAGTAAAGAGTACAAGGCCATTTGATTGTGGAGTGTACTTTGCACACATTTGGTACTCAAATTAGAAGATCAAGATCAAACTCAAGATGAAGATGAAGTTTAAGCTCTAGATATGATTGGAGATCATTTGATAGAAAGAAAAAGACTTAAACAAGTAGAAAGAAAAGAACTTAAAGAAGGAATCAAGGTTACTCATCAAGTTAAGTCCATTACTTGGATCAATCAATCAAGTCATTTCAAGTGAGTATCAAGAATGGTTCTTGGAGAGAGGTCACTTCTCCCTAAGTGTGAGGGCTTGCCGCCTATGAGTAGGTAAACCAAGTGTGGTACTTGGAAGGCTAACATGGAAGTGGTGATCCGAGGGACATTTAAGATGCTTAGTTGAAGCAATCAAAAGGGTTGATCAAGAAAAAGCAAGCAACACCCAAAGAGAGCTAGTCATGATATTTCAAGTGGTATTCAAAATTGATGCTCTCATGCAAGCTAAGATCAAAAGATGAAGCAAGTCAACCACAACAAGAAAGTGCACTTGATCATAAGTGGTATTCATTTCATATGGGTGAAGAATGAGATTCAAATTGGTATCTATCGGTCTTCACCAAGCTTATAATTGGACTTCACATCGCTATTGGAGTAATGAATTGGAATCTATGTGACTATCCTCTACTCCAACATAGCAAAGGTATCATTGTAATGTGCATGATCATTTCATCCCTTACTAGTATCTGGTTAGTGCATATAGTACATGCTTCATAGGATCATGCATAACAAATGAAATATTTAAAGTCATAGCTTACCGCTATTGCTTGAATGATTACTTGATCTAGTGGTTAGTATATGAATTTGTTCATGAGCTAGTAAACCCAAGTACTTGATTTAATTTGGATTGCTAAACAAGTAACAAGTACAACATTGACAAGATAACCCTTAAAAGAGGTGTGAAGAAGCTTGTCATTGGTTCAAACCGGACTTGGATGCTTAGGCAAATCAATTTAGTTCAAGTCAACTTAAAAGCTCATGATAAGGATAAGAGTACAAGCACAAGACAACAATGCAAATGGATATCTAGTTTATATATTTCAAAGTGGTATCTAGACTCAAGTAGTTCATCATGATTTCACAAATAATGTCTAGATCAACTCACAAGTGATATCCTATAAGTGGTACTCATGAAGATAGCAAACGTTCAAGAAATGGTCTTTATTGATAAATCAAATAAGTGGTTCCATACTAGAAGATTCTTTCAAATGGTATTCACTTCCTACAAGTGGTATCTATACATAGTATCAATCATGCAAGATGATGGTTCCACAAGCGATCCTCAACTTTAAGTGATCATCAAATGAAGAATGCATCCCTCAACTACAAGAGTTCAAGTGTATCAAATGGATGACCCATGCATAGAATGATAAGATACATGTAATACAAGTTACAAGTTCGAAATGATATCTATTTGTGGTGTCATTCCGATATTCAAGTAATGTCCATCAAAAATGCAAGTCTCAACCATCTACCCCAAAGAGCATACCTTTGCATCAATAAGAAACACACCTTTTATGGAAATTGATGACAAAGGGGGAGAGATTGTACAAAGATATGAAGCTTGGGGAGAGATTGTACAAAGGGGAGAGATAAGAAGATAAGATATGAAAAAGGTTGGACATGGATATGGACAAAGAGGGAGCAACATTGGAGAAAAGAATGGATCACAAGACTTGGACAAGAGAAGCACACAAGTAGGGAGCAAGCTCATGAACTTTGATTGATTGCATTTGATATGTGCATATTCATGTGCTTGCTTGCATTGCATAAGTTTTAAATTCAATATGCATGCTTGTGTGGTGTATGCTAGTTGTAGAACTTGGATGATGATTTGATAACTAGCATGCATAGGATGATAGCTAGACACTTGGTATATTCTTTAAGTAATGCTAGTACCTTGATTTTAATGTTGATCTCATGAGGTATCTAGTGCTTTTATTTCCAAGTGATATCTAGCTAACCATGGTGCTAAGGATGAACTTAAAGGTGCAACTACGATTGGTACACGCTTCAAGGTTTATTCCATACACCTTAGCATCATTTTGTAGTATTTACTCTCCCACAATTTCAATCTATGCATATGTGCAAGCTTCAAATTAAATACACTAGCACATATGTAGGGGGAGCTAATACTACCATTTCGGGTTTATGGTACTTGTCCAAAATCATTTTCACATGGTAAAATTGCTTGGGCAAGCAACATGAATCAAAAAGAGCTTAATTTCCATATCTTTGTAGAGTTGTCATCAATTACCAAAAGGGGAGATTGAAAGGTCCTTGTTGGTTTTGGTAATTGGTGACAACCTAGGTGAACTAATTGTGTTTATGTGAGATACCACGGTGATTAGTCCACAGGTACATGTGTATGAGCAACATATGCCATGGAGGTGAAAATGGCTTGGAGATGTTGCAAAGCTCACACATGTGATGATGAAGGAGCTTATTGCACATGAGACATGACATTGAGTCATGTGATCAAGGTGGAAAGATCAAGACAAGACTTGGCTTGATGGACTGGTTACCAAGCGTGAAGGGCAAGTCGAAGGCTTTGGGTGATGGACCCGTGGGCGGTGAAGCTTGAAACAAGACTTGGCGCCCGATGGACGATGGCAGCGGTGAAGAGCAAGTAAGTCAAGATCGATGAACCAATATGATCATGTGATGATATGAAGTGGATCATATCATTGTTGATCGTGTTGGTGCATGTGTTGCATCGACATTGAAGGAGATGGAATGGAATGCGCAAGAGCAAAGGTATAACCTAGGGCATTTCATTTCACGGTCATAGTGTGTGTAGAGAAGTTTATGACCGGGGTTTAGGATAGATGGCCGTACTATCAAGAGGGGCAAACTTGTTTGCATATCGGTCATCTAGTGCCACTCAGTGATCTAACTTTGCATTGTCGCTAGGATCGAGTGGGCGTGGCAAGTTGAGTGGCTAACATCCTTTGGGAAATGATTGTGAAAATGCTAACACACATACACATGATGGTGTACACTTGGTGGTGTTGGCACATTTACAAAGGAGGTGGTGTTTGCGAGGGGTGAGATGGGTTTGGGTCCCTCTCTCCCTCCCGCCGAAACTTCTGAGGCGAGATTCAACGCTTTCGAAAATAGAATGCCTATTTTCTATTGCACGGATGCAAGTTCTTAGTGGTTAGCACATTGGAGCAAGGGTGAAGAAGTTAGAAGTGAGAACGAGTTGGTCGCGAAGATCTTTGGCGTCGGTCAAGCCCACCGAGACGGCTTGATCTGAAAACGCTACCGAGACCGGACTGGCTCATTTACGTCGTCAGTCAAGTGACATCTGATAATAAAGATGGCGGAGAGTGATGTGACGCTATTGCGTCTGCGTCAATCGTTGATCGGCCGGACGCGTCCGGTCATGCTCGAAATCTCTTTGAAGCGGACGGAGGTCCAGGGTCTGCGTCCGGTCGATTCAAATTCTTCGTCCGGTCAGTCAAGTGGATCCGTTGGAATTGGGACACGTGGTGCCGTCTGCCCGGGCGGCCGACGCCGAGTCCGGCGTCCGGTCAACACTGACCGAAGGAAGCGTCCGATCGGCGACCGTTGCCCGATGAAGGGGTAACGGCTAGTTTAGCCCTTGGGGCTATAAATAGAAGTGGCCCTCGGCCATGGCTGATCTTGAGCACCTCAAGGGACTTAGTGTCCATGCTTGTGAGTGCTTGGGAGCCCTCCATCACACACATACTTGATAGCGATCATCCGATTGTGTGAGTGGCGATTCTAGTGCGATTGCATCGTGAGGTTGCATCGAGTGGCACTAGGTGATCGAGTTCTGCCGGTGGGTGCTTGTTACTCTTGGAGGTTGCCACCTCCTAGGCGGCTTAGTGGTGGTCTCCGTCGAAGCCAGCGCAAGAAGCTTGTCTTGGCGCTCGGGAGAAGTGCTTGTGAGGGGCATTGTGCTGCGCCCAGCAGAGAGCATGAAGAGCAACTCTAGTAAAAGCGTGTCATTGAGCTACCCTCACTCAAGGGGTAGGTTCTTGCGGTGCCCGACGTGCGGGCTTAGCGGGTGATGCTAATTAGCAGCCGAACCACCAAGTGGTGAAGTCGACTGCTAAGGGACTAAGCGTGTTGGCAAACACGTGAACCTCGGGAGAAAAATCATCGTGTCAACCTTGTTCTTCCCGTTGGTTTGCATCCCCATTACACAAGCTTGCAATTACTTATATATATATCTTAAGCTTGTGTAGTTGCTCTTGTAATTAGATAGCTTGTGTAGCTAGCTAATTACCTTCTTACTTGTGTAGCATAAAGTAGCTCCTTGCATTAGCTAATTTGGTTTTAGTAACCTTGTTAGTCACATTGCTTAGTTGTGTAGCTAAGTATTTGCGCTCTCTAATTAGGCATTGGTTGCCTTGTTATTGAGCATTGCTAGTGAGCTTAGTTAGCTTTGTGCTTTTTGCTTACTAGCATGTGTAGGAGCTCCTTGTTACTTAAAGTACTAGTGGCATAGGTTTGTGTGACCTTGCTCCTAGAATTGTTTAGAGAGCTCTAGCTAGTTGCACACCTTAGTTGCTTTATTAGTATCTTTGCAAGGTGCTAGTGAACATATATAGAGGGGTGTAGTCTTGGCTAGACCGATTGTTTTAATTCCTGCATTTATATGATTTAGTGGCACGCTACATGATTATTTGTAGAAAAGACTATTCACCCCCCTCTAGTCCGCCATCTCGACCCTTCACCTAGGAATACTAAGGCCTCCACAACATATTATCTAAAACATTTGGGGCATCGCGTTGGCGAGTTGCAACACGAGAAAAAAGAGAGGATCAAAGCTATCTTAAACATTTGGACCCACATGAAATCAAATAACAATGCCCTTCTCCACGTAGCTCTCGTTAAGTAAACAAAAAACTCTTCCTCTCTTTCCATCTTTCATCTTCGCATAGGCAATACCTAACTCAATCACTTTCTTCCAATAAAACAGTGATTCTTCCTCTAGATCTTGTTTAAAAGCTTTTGCGAGATCACGGTGACAACCGATCATCATGTCATGCTCGGGTTGCCCAGGAGGATAGGGCTTCGACGTACCATGGTTCTACGCTACATTTGCAAAAGGCGATTCGCAGCCAACGATGCTAACGAGGATACTAAGCGACGGAAAGGTCACGCCTGGATTCACATTGGGTTCGGAGGCCGATGACGCCAACGAGGATCCGGGTGACGAAAGGTCACGCTGGATTCACAGCAGTGTAGAGGCCGCATTTGACATCAATGAGGATACCAATGACGATATGCCACATTTGGATCGGGATTCGCGAGCGAGTCGTGCGGCGACAACGATGAGGATGCAAGGACGTGCTCTGATGTACTCCGAAAGTACTAAAGTCATGCGGGTGCTATGAATCTTGGGCGGCCGGTTGAGATAAGCGTTAAAGGACTAACGTGAAACATTTTTATTGATTGGCACCGTTGCATGAATTTATGTCGCTCTAGATTTTTACGGCATCGCGTGAAATTAATATCGTCGGTACCGTAAGGAGGGGTAATCTCAAACCATCTCTTTTTTCTTTAGATGTCACTTGGCGGTTTAGGCGCGAAATGGCCAAATCCTTATTACACGCAGTGTGCTTTCGTGCTGACGGTGTAAACGCATGAACATGCATTGATGCGGATTGAGGCGAGCACGACATCATCAACTCTGCAGGCCTTCTCTTCCTCTCGTTCACTTGATCGGGAGGAGGTCTCCGACCTTAAAGAAGGAAGCTTGGGACCGTATGCCCAAGACGGTGGAGGTTGTTCGACCGGCTGACGATCGTGGCCCGCTCGTCGGTAGAGAAGACAATCATTGGCTGAGGTCAAGCTGTAGGCTGACCAAATGCAAGCTTAGGGGAGGGGGGCGGTGAAGATACGTGAGGCCATGCCAGGGTCGCAAGAGAGATATCAATTGAGATTAAGCGTCGGTCATGGCGATGGCGATGGCAAGTGAGTCACCAAAATGAGGTGGTACATGGACTAGGCGGTGGTGGAGACCCCAAGCGAGCTCGCAATTTACTACGTCGGCAGGAGAAAAGAAGAAGAATCACTAGAGAAGAGAAGAAATTACACGCTTGCAATAATTGCTTCGCTCGACTTACCGATAAAGCCATACGATTAAAAATCTTGTTATGCGATTTGTTATGGTAGAGAAAAATCATTGTTATTAATCGATAGAAAAGAATGACGACTTATATAAAGGACGCGTGCACGTGAGTTAAAAGAGTCGCGCGGATGGTGAAGGGTCTAACCAGGGCCTTACCTATTTTTCCCCACGCCCTGGGGTGACCTAAGGACCAGGACCCGTGCGCTTTTGCAGGAAGCCAAGAAAGTTAAGGGCATCACAGTCATTTTCTTGCCCCCTGACATTAGCAGACAGTAAACAGAGTGTTACGGTAATGGCGGCACCATTATGAGAAGAAGGAGAGAGAATATCATGGGGGAGAGAAGAAGGAGAGATAGAGAGAGAGACTGACTGTTGTAACGGACAGAGAAGCTGAAAGGTGTGTGTGCTCCTCCCACCACCCCACTCCACCACCCTCTCTCTCTCATCCATCGTCTCCATTATTTTCTCTCCCCCGTCAGCGTCTCCACCTCCCTCCCCTTTATTCTCTCTCCCTCCCAGCTCCTCCTCCCTGTCTGCTTCCCTCCCTGCTGTGGCACTGCGCCTGGCCGCTTGCCCTCTCCCTCACCTTCTCCACCTCCCCCATTCCGCAACCGCACGAGCAGAGTTCCCTCACCAAGAGGAGAAAAAAAAAGAGAGCGAAGGAGGCAAACCAGGCGGTGGGACAGCAACGCGACGTGCTTGCCATTCTCTCGAGGTACACATCAGACGTTTCTCCTCCCCTCTCTTCAACCCGCTCGCTCTTGTTCCGGAGATTTTCTTGGCCCCTTGGGGGAAGTGTTCTTGCATCGATAGGTAGTCGCTTTAGCGGTTGTTGGGATCTAGGCGGGCGCCAGAGACCAATCTGCGGGGGTGTGGCAATGCGGTTCGTGTGTTTCCGTTGTGTCGGTGGGGCACTGGGGCGACAGCTCGGTGAGATTTCGAGAGATTCGTCCGTGCCAGGGCTTGGATCTACGCTCCGGCCACCTCCAGGCTTCGGTTCGCCGCCCACCAACCGAGCCTGAGAGTCCGCCATTCATTCAAACGCCCTCGACGGCGACCGCGCATCGGTTCAGATCCAAGCGTCCTTTCACCGGCAACTGCGCCTCCCATGCAGTCTTTCTCGTTGTTCTTGTCCCCTCCCTGGACTCGGGGGTGTACTGGAAGTCCATGCGGATTTTTTTTTATATAAAAGAGTCTCTTTTGTTGGTATGGACGCCATAGCTTTGGACCTCAAATCCTAATCTCTCTGTGGGATAGAATGCGTTTTGTTGCGGATTTTTTTTTTTGCTGCCTGGCGTACTTCTAAATCGGCTTAGTTTTCCCAAAAAAAAAAAAAAATGCGGGGTTCAACCAAACCTCCTGTTGACAGATCCTTTTTTTTTCTGTTTAGGTTGCTTACCCAGCTGACTGTTTTGCCTTGTTCATATTTGAGTTGGATGCTGTGAGGCATGCCAATCGATATTTGGGGAAGTAAATTATTATGTCGGCAAGTGTGAGTGCGAGTTCTTTGCTGAAACTTTAAGCTTCACCTGAGATCTGACATTGTCGGTGCCAAATTGATGTACATTTGAGAGCACGCTCTTGGGTAAATCATTGGAAAACATATTTCACTTTGCGTGGACACGCCGATGATCTACCTTCACCTGTCTCAAACCTTTGTGATTTTTATATACTCAACTTGGCTGTGCTGCTGTGGTGAGTGGCGGTATTTCAGGAGACAGTCTCCATAAATTCTGCACGTTGTGGCCTTGTGGGGGTTTGTCTTTAAGCTTGATTTGAGGGAAATGGGCCATTCCTTTGTTCTGGTATAGGATTTAGCAGTACGATGTTTATAACTGTCTAAACTTGTAATAGTGCTAATGCCATGAAACGCTTCTGCATGTTTTGTTGCGTTACCACCGCGTGGACAAACATGAGATATTGCCTTGAATCCCTGATTAAATTTGGCTTTCAGAAATTATGTTCATTTTCTTTTCTATTTCTAGTTCTAGATAACACATAATGACCCTTGATTGCCATATAATTTGTTTCCTGCAATGTGGTGCTGTTGTTTTAGGAAAATATAAGTTCATACAGTAGCTATTGATGGACCTTTTTTTCTTCCAGTGCCTCTGCCACAAATAGGATTCCTAAAAAGTAATTGAATTTCTGCAGCAATAGATGTAAGAAATGTGTGTGCGTCTGTTCTGTGAATTTGTTTTCGACCTACCATATTTAGATCAGAGTTGGCACAGGTTCCAATTTCTCTGTCTTTCTTGGAAGTATTGAGATCAATCTGTGAATTTGTTGTCTCATGCTTTTACTATGCGAAAGCTGTCAATTTTATAATAAAAACCGACCATATGGTAGCTGGCGAATTATGACTTGTTAAGTACTTTTCTTCTAGAGCCTTCATCTAAAAATCTTATTAGCATTTTGCATAATCTGCTTCATTGTTTGTGGGATTCCTACCATCCCTGATTTTCTTTTTTATCTATATGCTATTTCTGGAAGATGATTTTTTTCATGATCCCATAGTACCAGGAGTTCATGTCTGACTTCAATTGTTTTTATTCAATGTATACTTTCAGGAGCTCATACAGGTGTAAAGTCTTACTGCAAGAAGGACAGCTGTGCATGTTATTAAGACAAATATAGCCTCACTTGATTACACTGCAGGGGGTTGAAACTTGAGATACAGTTGATCTTCTGGTTAGAGTATGGGTTCAAGGTTTGCATCACATCAGCTGAGCAATGGCCTGTATGTTTCTGGTCGACCTGAGCAACCTAAGGAGAGGCCCCAACCATTTTGTTCCACTGTGATGCCATATACTGGGGTGACATCAAGAAATCTGGAGAGCTGAAAGAGATGTTTGATCTCCATGTTGAGAAGTCAAGAAAATCTGGTCCTCTAGAAATGCTCCTTCAAGAATACTTCATTTGGAGGTGCTGCTTCAACTCTGGACCTGTCTCAATGCTGGTGGTCGGTCCAACTACTCTTGGTTCCCTTTCATCTTCAGTTCCTGGTGCTGGCGGATCAAATGAGGGCAAATCAAACTCTGGACCACTCAATAAGCATGGAGAGCCAACAAAGAGGTCATCTGGTCCCCAGTCTGGAGGAGTGACCCCAATGGCACGCCAGAACTCCGCCCCCTTCCTCCTGTGCTTCCGACAACTGGGCTTATCACATCTGAATTTCCTCTCTTCCAGGGCCCATAACCGATCTGGTGCTCCAAGGGAAAGTATCTAGGCCACTTGATTCTGCTGCATCGATGTAAATGCGGGCTACTTCCTTTGCTCACAATCAAGCTGTTACTAATCTCAACACTGAAATATGGATTTACTCAATTCAGGAAGCTTTCGAAAACCAATACTCTGGGCGCTGATTCTGCTCTTGTGATGGGTTTCATATCAGGTGGCTTCATTCTGAGTGCTGTTCACAATGCAATTTTGCTGATAGTTGTTGTGGTGATATTGGTTTGTTGCTGCACTTCTTATCTGGAATGCTTGCTGGGGTAGAGGAGAGGATTGCAATTGGGTTTGTTAATTGCTATCTGATGCTGATCTCAAGAACTGCCAAAGATGGACAGTATGTAAAGGTTACAGGGTATGTATACAATGCCGTCAAAATTGTTTGATCTGATGCTTTGTTGTCCTTGAATCCAGTTCATGTGTGGTGTCTTTTTATTCATCGTTTATGTTAATTTTATTTCACTGTTAACAAATAACACTACCCTGAAATGTGATTATTAAAGTTTTCATTTTTCACTGACATGTAACACATTCTTCACCAGTCCTCTTAAAATCTTTGAATGTTGCTCCATGTCTGCCCTGATTACTCTTTGTTCTCTGCACTAGCACATAATTTAGCAATATTTCACCAGACTGTTCCATTTGATTTATTATTTCCAGGTCAAAATGAACATGGTATATGGAAAGCTTTAATAACCACAGTTCAACAGCATAATTCTTGCTAAGTTGGGAAAACATTCACCCATAAAAGATACCTCAAAGGCTCAAAGCATGCTTCATTTCCAAACAACACTATTTCTCCTATAATTTAGAATTGCATATGTGAGTGTTTGAATTCACAGGTTGTTACTTGTGGAAATTTCCCCTCGAGATCCTCGTTCCAAAGGGTCCCAAGATGCGTATACACTTCTACTAGCTTGTATGAGTACAGAGACTTTGGGATTTAAAGCTGCCAATACCACCGAGCATCGGCGTTTACACCTGGGGTTTCACAGCTCAATGGAGGTGAGTATTTTTCATGACATGGAATAGCGAATATCTACTATAATCTTTTCTGCAAACCCAAAACTGCAGTTGTTGACTTTTAGCAGACCTTGACCTCTGATGTTTCTCCTGCATCTATATGGCAGCGACATCTCAGTTGATTTCCTACATCTCAGATTTTCAGTCTGGGCTTCTGAGCATTGGTGAAAACAGGATATAGGTGCGCATGTGACCCCCATATGTTGATGAATCTGTTATAATTGACATCAATCCAGACAACAAGGATATGTCCCTGAATTTTTTGAGATGGCTAAGGGAAAGCAACCAAGCGATGATGGTCGGACAATGCGCCTAAAAAGAAGGGCCTCCTTTTCTCCCTGTTTAGTTTGCAGCTGGAATGCATGACATAAACTCTTTTCTTTTCTTCTGCCACAAAGATATAGGTACAAAATAATATCGGCTAATGGTTACATGCTACTTGATCTCTGCCTGTGGAATACATCAAGGAAGGTAGCACTGTGAGGTGTGATGGGGTTGTCCAAAGGAACGACAACGCGTTCTGATGATTGTTCCTCCATCAGAGGCCGCGCCTTTTCCGGTTGTCCAGTGGGCCAATGCGTTCTCCATCCAACACTTGACGAACTTGTTTTTAAGATGCGAAAATACTTCGAATATTGATATTTGTACCAGTTTAACTGGCGGTGGAAGGAAGTCGTTGCCAAAGAAATTGCCTGTTAAATATTTGAATTCTTCT
>CAJGYO010000012.1:13979164-14253188 GCA_904845875.1 Miscanthus lutarioriparius
CGCTTGATGTAATAGTGTTTGTACCATACTAGTGTACTAAACCAAAAATCCACACTAAAAATCTAACTGAATATTTTTATTAAACCCTATAATGTTGACACATGTGTAGGAGCCAATCCAAGTATTGCATGTAAAGATATACCTGTTAGTCATTTACTAACGTATATCATGACACATGTCATATATGAGTGTTTAAATCCCCAAAACATAAAACTCATATACATAATTATTATTGTAACATGTGATTTGGATTTTTATTGCTTTATGCTTGATACTTTGACTACCTTTTAATAATTAATAAACCTTCAAACAATTAAATACTCAACTCTAAAAGGATAAAATACATAAAATAGAAAACTATAACTAATTTCGGTATAGCAAAAATAGCCAATAAATCCCAAATATATGGGATGAGTCTAGGCCACCATTCAAACCCTTGGACAAGTTACATATACCATGTATAAGTGTGTGAAGCTATATGGTTCAAACTCCAAATCAATTTGAAGCAAATAAAGAAAGGAAAACAAAATAGAAAATCGAATAAAAGAAAGAGAAAGGAAAGAATAGGGAGCAAGCAGCAGCCTCAGCATTTGCTTGGCCTTGCAAGCCAAGCCACCCTGCCCTCCTCTCACTTCAGCAAGACGCCGCCCCGGTTGCCTGACCAAATTTTGCCGCCACCAGCAGCAGCAGAGCGTCGACCAGCCGGGTCCCACTTGCATACCAGTACCACTTCATCACGCGTCGCGGCACCACAAACCACACTCACGCTAAGCGGACTTGCCGTGTCGCCACTCCAAGCAACAGGTCTTCTTCCTCCCACGCCACCTCTCCTCCGGCCGAGCCCGACCCGGTAATGGCGAGCCACGGGGTCACGCAAGAAGCATGACCCTGTTTCCCCCTTACATGCGCCTTCTATCAAGACGCTGGTAGCGGCGGTCAGGTACTTACGACACGCATCACCACCGCCCGATCGCCCGTCCGCCATTAGAGCCCTTGGAGCTCGGCTATAAAAGCCAACGTCAGGTGTGAGACCTAACCCTCAAAGCCCGTTACGTCGCCGCTTGTTGGTGGCACACTGCCCACACCAGCGTCAAGCCAAGAGAGAGGGAGGAGGGAGAAGCAAGAGGAGAAGGAAGCCTTCTGGGAGGAGCTCGCGAGCCGGGGGAGCGGCGACGCCCTCCTGACCGCCTCCGGGCTGCGACCACCACTACACGGCACCGCCATCAGCCTTCAAACTCCCCCACGGTGAGCACACTTGCTGAGACCACTCCTAGCCTCTCGGGCGCCATGAGGCGGACCACGGAGCATGAGCTTACAAGCGCCATGTCGACATCGGCCGTCCACCTTGCACGCCAGCCACTCTTTCGCGCTGACACAGCACCTCACACATTACACCTTTGGTCGATGAGCCTTGCACGCCTTTGCTGACCGCCACAGACCACCGGACACACGCACGCCGCTGCGCACGCACGGATTCGCTCGGCGCGCTCACCATGGCCTAGAACACGCCATGGCGAAGCCTCCTTGGCCACCCACCATGAGACCACGCCCGCCGATTAACATCATGCGCCAAGCTCCACCGTTCTCGGGACATGCCGCGCGCATGCTTAGTGAGCAAGAAGATCACCGTAGCCACACTTTTCGACCACCACGACACTATCACCGGCGCCGCCATGACCAAGCCCATTGTCTGCGGGTGGCGGAGGCATTGAAGCTCCAGAGCCTTCGACCTGCTGCGCCATGGTCAGAAAGGCAGCTGTCGGGAGCCTCTTGCGCACCACCAATCTCCGTCTGCCCGCCACAGCCACCACTCCGCCATTCATTCGGTGTGTACGAGGGACCACCGCTGATAGCCCCAGGTTGCCCGGCCACCCGATTAACATCACCAAGCACCCTCCATGGTGAGAGGCCAAGCTTTGCCCACCTTAATTGCACACACATGCGTTTGGAGAGCTGGGGCTCGCGGTGAGCTCACCGCCGATGGAGCGTCGAGGGCGATGGGGAATTCTCCTACCGGGTTCACGCGCGTGCACCCGGTCTGGTGAACTAAGCAAGAGGAGAGAAGGAGGTGGACCCGGACCTCGTGAAACTGCGTCGCTGCGGTCCATGAACCAACACCGCTCGATCCACCATGCCCCGGATCGGTGGACGAGTAGCCTAGTAGAGGCCAAGGTGCGTGGCGTGGCGCCGACGGCCGCGCGACGCGTGTCGGTGAGCCCGCCTAAATCCATACCGTCGGGCCCGTCGAGACCCAAACAGGTTGACCATTGACCCGGTCGGCGTTGGTGTTGGCCGAGACCCACATGTCGACGACGACGAGAGACTTCTGGACCCACTCGTCGATGGATGACGCGTCATGCGAGTCCCCACCATGCCGATAACAAACACGTACCGAGACGTCATGATGATGTCCGCGGTGACATCATTTCTTGGCGACGCCGCCTTCTGGCCCCACCTGCCCGTGGATGGTGATCCGAATGACCGTTGACTCGCCCGTTGACTTGATGATTGACTTTGACCCAGACCCATGGCGGTGACCCCAAGAGCCCCGGTCCCACCGGGTTTGGAATGGCGTTGATGACGTCATGCTAACGTCATGATGGCGTCGGCGGGACCCCTACCTATCTCATTACCCGAAGCCAGAGACAATGATGTCATCTTGGCGTCAGCATGCCACGTGGACCAACAGGAGCGTGACACGTGTCGAGCCACGATATTAATTCAGCCTTTCCCATTTTGAAATGATTTAAACTTTGGAAATTCATAACTAATTCATACGATCTCGAGGAAAATATGAAACCAAGATTAAAAATTCATCTAAAATCAGGCTCTACGCAATGAACCCATGTTTGAGTGCATTTGGCTCTTTTGAATTTTCGTTTGCGAACTCAGGAGGAGAACCCGATTTAACGAGGACCGAGAATACTGTGAGAATCGGAGAGCGACTACTTTGAGGTGTGCCACATCCCACCCAACCTCGTAGTAGCACCTATTACGCATGGCTAATATAGAACTGCTATTGCTTTACTTTATTGTTATATTCACACTATGATAGGACTTACATGGTAGAATGCTTACTTGATGGCCTTTACCTTGATGCAACCTTACCCCCGCCACTGTGCTATTAGGCTAGACACACGCTTCTTTGCTATATTTCATTGCTTATTACTTCTACTACGCTTGTACTACATTGATGCGTGGTGAAGGCCCGGGTGTTATCCGGACTATGGGGAAAATACTACGTGTGTGACTTGGGTGCGTGGAGGGTGAGGGTTGTGTAATCGACCAAGTTGGAATATCTGACGAGCACAGGGCAAGTCTTGCCGTGGGATGCTACCTGGGCACCCCCGAAATGGATACATGGTGGGTAAATGGTATATGAGGTGGTACAGGTGTGAACCTATGATGGGAGGAGCTCGGGTGGAGAGTCTTTGTGGTGGCACGGTAAATGGAAACCACGATGAAGACATTTCGCTTGGTCATCACTAAGGACTTACTACTACTCAGATTCACGGGGAAGCCTTACGTACCACTAAGCCGCCCTATATGGTGCGGGATGGCGGACTACTTGGTAGGATATTACCACTCTTGCTAGGTTGATATAGGAGCAGTCGAGAGGAGGTGCAGGCACTTGAGATTCCCACACCCTTATACGAGACTTCATGGAGACCTTATAGACCCGGCTCATGACTCACGGTTCAAAGCCACCCAGGACTATACTTGAGGTGTACCGAGGGGTGAATGGTAGAGTGGCATTATCTTAGGCTAGCAAGCGGTGGAATCGGCCATTGATTTGACAGTCGTGAGAAGGCGGATCTTGTGGTTATGTAAAACCTCTGCAGAGTGTATGGTTGATCGATCGATACATATGCCGACTTAGGCTATGGACCTTTCTTGGGTTTCGCTTAAACTAGATAGCGAGATGAGTCATCTCTCCTTCCCCGTGAGAGAGTGTCCGGACGTGTAGCAGGGGGCTCTGGGCCATGAGATAGTGCCAGAGGGAGTTGGCTTTTGTCGGTGGCGATGGTATGGTGGTGATGTGGTATGATGATGTGGAGATGGTGGTATATCGATCCGGGATCGAAACACTGCTCTACAGACGGAAATGGGGTGGAATAGGTGTGGGTGGTGTTAAAACTTGACCAACTATTATTATATACTTGATATGCTAATACATAGGAAACCCTAGCCTTATAGGTTCCTTTTGATTATATCTAACTTTCATCCAATTTCCACAAAGCAATGCTCATAGGGTGGGAGTGGCGGTACAATCGTCTTGATAAATTTTAGCACTGAGTTACTGGCGAGGAGTATAGCTCGAGGAGTTTGACGGTTGAGGGTTCGTTCCTCACGCTCGAGTTTGGCGATCTTGTCTTCAAGCTGTTTTGAATGAATGCTACTTTTGATTTTGCCAATGCGACGATGTAATAATTTATGTAATTCCATTACTATTTGTACTACGATATTATCGTTGTATGGATGTGGTGTTCATTTGGAATTTGGGTAATATGATCTACAGCGTTCATAATACACTTGACTCTATGGATTTCCCTTAGATTCGTAGCAAGGCGAAGCCTAGGATAGAGGAGTTTGAGTTAGCCCCGACTTGCCTCAACCTAGATGCCTGCCTACCCTACCTAGAGCCAAGTCTCTTGAGGAGCTCGCTTGAGGCCTTGAAGTGCGTGTCTCGACTTCACAAGTCCGATGAGGAGATCGAGATCGAGAACGGTCGTATCCCCATGCGGTGTATGAGTTAGAGTAGATGACCCTACATGGTCATGAGTCATGTTAGTGGCTTCCATAAGTTGTACCCCATGATGTACCCTTATGAGATGTAATATGAGACACTATCGTGAAATGCGATTCTCGTGAGTCTTCAAGTGTAGCTCTTGGAGATGATGCTATGTAATAAAACCCATGTAATGAATGTTTTGCATCTTATTGCATCTTATGGATCTTATTGCTTCTTTTGTAATGAGTGTTGGATAGTATAAATGTTTTTTCTTTAAATTGTCAAAATCATGTAATTATCTTTGAATTATAAGCACTTATGGCACAAACACTAAAATTCCTATGATCCTTATTACGAGATGCCGAACATCACTGATCTACTCGCCTAATGAACCATGGGCGATGCGCCCACCCTCAACCGGTCGAACCAAATGAGGCGCGTGGTGGCAACAACCGTGATCGTGGTAATTTGTGGCCGTGGGACGTGGAGGGATACCCTTCAACCTAGAGAATACCCCCGCCGCTTGTTGAGGAGAACATTCGCCGCTACCACCACCGAACTGGCAGAGGTGATGGTGCAACAAACCAGACTTCTTGTAGCTCTTGTAGATAGAGCAAATTGTCGCTGGGGGTGTGAGAATGACTTCAAAGGAAGGCTGGAGGGATTTCTGAAAGTGAGGCCACCTACCTATGATGGCACAGACCACGACCCGCTTGTGGCCGATGGGTGGCTCAAGGAGGTGAAAAAAGAAGCTCGACCTCACCACCTTCACCGACGATGAGTGTGTTGGAGCTGCCACACACCAGCTCACAGGTGCAGCACGGGCATGGTGGGACATTTTAGTGATTCCATGAGGACCACGCCAACATCTCGTGGGATGAGTTCTGTGAAGCATTCTTTGAGTATCACATTCCTAAGGGTATCATGGAGGCCAAAGCCGAGGAGTTCCATAACATCAAGATGGGAAAGGACAGGGGTGATTGAGTACACTACTCGTTTCACCAACCTTCTACGCTATGCACCTTCCTATGTTGTGAACTCTAAGAAGGAGAAGCTATACTATTACCGCAAGGGACTTAACCTGCACATCAAGCTGAAGTTTGGCGGTATTGAGAGTAGCACGCTGCGTGCTTTGGTGGATCGCTGCATCTAGATCGAGAAGGACCGTGCTGAAGCTGGAGAGGAGTACAGGGAGAGGAAGCGTAAGCCTGAGGAGTCTTTCCGTGGCCGTGATCGCAAGAGGTTCCGCAGAGATGCACCATCCAGGGAACGCTCTCGCCACAACAGGGATGACAACCCTGGATCGAGTAGGGGTGGTGGAGGCTACACCACCAAATACTCCCGCCCTGCTCAGGATCGTTACACCCAGGACCGTTATGCTCAGGACCACAACACTCAGGACCGTTTTAACCATTCCCGCTCTGTGAATGAACGCCCAGCACAGAACCGCTCTGCACCAAGCACTGGAAACTAGAAGGCACCTGCACCAACCCCTACAGGCGGTGCGCCTTTCACCTGCTTCGCTTGTGGCCAACCGGGTCACAAAGCCGCTGAGTGCCCTTAGAACTCAGCCACTCAGAAGTCTCAGTTCAAGGGATCTGCTACTCATGGATGTCTCAACCATCTGGACGCTGAGGAAGCACAGGCTGCCCCTGACGTTGTGTACGGTATGTTTTTAGTTATTGGCAATACTACATCAGTTCTATTTGACTCTGGAGCAACTTGTTCTTACATATCATCCAAGTTTGCATGAGAGCATGACCTGCATGTAACCCCACGTGGAAAGCCTATCATCACCAGCTCACCTTTAGGAGACCTAAAGAGCACCCACATCTGTAAGGGAGTGAGTCTTACCATTGAGGGTCTTATCTTTAAAAGCCGACCTAACCTGTTACCTTCCACGAGTCTAGATGTCATCTTAGGTATGGATTGGCTAACCATTCACCGAGGTATCATATCATGTTCACCTAGATACGCCCAAGTGATCCACCCATCAAGGCCAAGTTATTAGGTGTGAACCTCATCCGGAAAGTCCACTTCTATCCTATGTGCCCTTAAAGCCGATTCGTAATCACAAAAAGAGGAGAAGACAGTTCATGATGTGCCGGTGGTCAAAGACTATCCCGATGTATTCCCTGAAGAATTACTGGGTATGCCACTAGACCGTGATGTAGAGTTCATCATTGATCTTTTTGTCGAGAAGCAGAACCTATTGCCAAGAGACCCTATCGCATGTTAGTTGACAAACCGGCCGAGCTCAAGAAAGCAGCTTGATGAGCTCATCTCGAAGGATATATCGGACCCGATTGCTTCACCACCGGGATCCCCTGCTCATTTGTTAAGAAGAAAGATGGCTCAATGAGAATGTGCATTGATTACCGGAACTTGAACGCAGTCACCATCAAGAACAAGTACCCTCCGCTAAGAATTGATGATCCGCTTGACCCAGCTCGGAGGTGCCAAGTATTTCTCCAAGATTGATCTCAGATCCGCTATCATCGAGATGAAGATTTAGAGAGTGACATCCCAAAGATAGCTTTCGTGACTAGGTATGGGCGGTTTGAGTTCTTTGTGGTGTCCTTTGGACTCACGAATGCTCCCGCATACTTCATGAACATGATGAATAAGGTTTTCATGGATGAACCTGGATAAGTTCGTGGTAGTATTCATTGATGACATCCTTGTCTATTCACCCACCATTGAAGAACATGAACATCATCATCGAGAGCGTGCTTTGAGAAACTAGCCCAACATCAGCTCTACGCATAAAGTTAAACCAAATGCTAATTTTGGCTCTGTAAAGTTGCCTTCCTAGGCCATGTACTATCGGTGAAGGTGTTGTAGTTGACCCAACCATGATTGAAGCCGTGAAAGAGTGGGATCAACCCATAATGTGTGAAGTAAGAAGTTTCTTGGGATTGGTGGATATTATCGCCGATTCATCGAAAACTTCTCCAAGATAGCCCGTCCGATGACCAACCTTCTAAAGAAGACCAAGGAGTTTGAATGGACGCTCGAGTGCGAGCAAAGCTTCTAGGAATTGAAACAGAAGCTTACCACAACTCCTGTGCTAGCATTGCCTGATATCAGCAAATATTTCGTGGTCTACTATGATGCATCGCGTCAAGGACTTGGCTGTGTATTGATGCAAGGTGGGAAAGTGATAGCTTATGCTTCTCGACAATTGAAAGAACACGAGAACCGTTACCCCACTCATGATCTTGAGTTAGCAGCAGTTGTACATGCATTGAAGATCTAGAGGCACTACTTGATAGGCAACAAGTGTGATATCTATACCGATCACAAAAGCTTGAAGTACTTTTTCACTCAGGAAGATCTGAATATGATACAACGTCGATGGCTAGAGTTGATCAAGGCCTATGACCTAGAAATTCACTATCATCCAGGGAAAAGCTAATGTAGTCGCAGATGCTCTCGACCGCAAGAGTTTCTTGTCACACTTTGATCACCGAATCTGCGTGCCACACGAACTCAAGGAAGAGATTGATGATTTCCAACTTGAGATGCTACCGCATGGCTTGTTGAATGAGCTCCATGATACAAAGATGATCTCATAGATCGCATCCAATCAAGCTCAAAAAAATTGTGAAGAAATTGGGTATCTCCGTGGTCTGATGAAACTAGGCTACAAGACCAACCACCATGAAGATGAACAAGGAACCATCTGGTTCAAGGACAAAATCTGTGTACCTTCTGATCCAGCACTACGAGAGGAAATTCTGTCAGAAGCTCATGATTCTAAGTACTGTATTCATCCTAGAGGTTCAAAGATGTATCAAGACTTGAAGAAACACTTTTGGTGGAAAGGCATGAAGACAGATATTGTGGGACATGTGGCACGATGTGACACCTATAATAGAGTCAAGGCTGAACATCAAAGGCCTGTAGGATTGTTGAAGCCTCTTAACGTTCCTGAGTGGGAATGGGAGAGCATATCCATGGATTTCATAGTCGGGTTGCCCCGTTCACAGAAAGGCAATGATTCCATTTGGGTGATTGTAGATCGTTTGACCAAGGTTGCTCACTTTGTACCCGTTAAGACCAATACCGATGCCGAAAAGTTAGCAGATCTATATGTTGAGCATATCCTCATACTGCATGGAGCTCCCTCTAATATTGTATCTGATCGTGGTCCTCAATTTATGTCTCGATTCTGGGAAGCTCTACACAAGTCCATTGGAACCAAACTTGATTTCAGTTCCGCTTATCACCCACAGATAGATGGATGATCGAACGCAGTAAATTAGATCTTAGAAGACATGCTTCACGCTAGTGTATTGAAATATGGCTCGATTGGGAGAAATGCCTACCCTATGCTGAATTTCTTACAACAACAGCTACCAAGCCAAAGATCAAGATGTTGTTGTTGAAGCTTTGTATGGCGCACCTTGTAAGACACCTTTGATGTGGTCCCAACCGAGAGAAAGATCGTTCTTTGACTCGCTAAGATTCAAGATGTCAAAGAAGGAGTTGCTCAAGTAAAGGAGAATTTGAGAATTGCTCAAAGTCGATACAAGAACTATGCCGACAAAAGAAGAAGAGAACTTGAGTACAATGTGGGAGATTTTGTCTATCTCAAGGTATCCCGCACACGTGGGAACCTGCTGTGATTCAACGTGAAAGGAAAGCTTGCCCCTAGATTTGTTGGCCCATACAAGATTTGTAAGAGGATTGGAAAGCTCGCCACAAACTTGAGCTACCCGAGGAATTGGCGGGTGTACATCTCGTGTTTCATGTATCCTAGCTACGCAAGTGTTTGACAAGTGTTCAGATGAAGTGATCCCGATCGATACACTTGACATTCTGAACACACTCTCGAGTATAAAGAGCATCCTATCGTAATTGCAGGTAGAGATACCAAAGAGACCGAAGCAAAACTATTCCTATGTGCAAGGTCCAATGGAGCAATCACATAGAGAGAGAAGCAACATGGGAGAAAGAGTCGACCTCCGGCCACAATATCCTTATCTCTTTGCAGGTGGTACGTTTCGCTTTAATCTCGAGGGACGAGATTACATTAAGGGGTAGGACCTGTAACAACCCAAAAATCCACACACCAAAAATCCCAACTAAATTTTTTTTGTTTAAACCCCATGCAATGTTGAGTGCCATGTGTAGGAGCCAACCTAAGTATTGCATGTAAGTATAACCTAAGTAGTCATTTTCATAACCATATCATGACACATGTCATATATGAGTGTTTAAATCCCCAAAACGTAAAACCTTGCATGCATAATTATTATTGTAACATGTGATTTGGATTTTCATTGCTTTATGTGATACTTGACTAACTCCTTTAATAATTAATAAACCTTCAAACAATTAATACTCAACTCAAAGGATAAAATACATAAAATAGAAAACTATAACTAATTGAGATAGCAAAATAGCCAATAAATCCCAAATATATGGGATGAGTCTAGGCCACCATTCAAACCCTTGGACAAGTTACATATACCATGTATAAGTGTGTGAAGCTATATGGTTCAAACTCCAAATCAATTTGAAGCAAATAAAGAGAAAGGAAAACAAAATAGAAAAGAATAAAAGAAAGAGAAAGGAAAGAATAGGGAGCAAGAAAGCAGCCTTCAGCCTGCTTGGCCTTGCAAACCAGCCCCTTTGCCCCCCACTCGCGCATGCCCACAAGCCACCCAGCTTTGCCTCGCCACCCGTCTTGGCGTGCAGCAGACGCCGACCAGCCGGGTCCCACCTGCAGCCCGTACCACTTCACGCGTCGCGATGCACTCGAGAGCCGCACCACGCCAAACGGACCCCACATGTCACCCACCCCAAAGAATAGGTCTTCTTCCTCCCCACGCCAGCCTCTCCTCCCGACCGAGCCCCGACCAACGTGGCAGGCACGGGCCAGGGGGTCACGCAAGAAGCATGACCCTGTTCCCCCCTTGCGCCGCGCCTACGCTACCGCACACGGGCCGTCGGATGCGCCGCACGCATCACCACCGCCCAATCGCCGTCCGCCATTAGAGCCCTTGGAGCTCGGCTATAAAAGCCAACGTCCGTGAGACCTAACCCTCAGCCCGTTCGTCGCCGCCGCTGGTGGCATAGCACCACACCGCGTCAAGCCAAGAGAGAGGGAGGAGGGAGAAGCAAGGAGGAGAAGGAAGCCGCTACGGGGAGGAGCTCGCCGGAGCCGGAGCGAGCGACGCCACACTGCACTGCTTCCGGAGCTGCACGACCACCACTACACGGCACCGCCACCGCCTTCAAACTCCCCACGGTGAGCACACTTCGCTGAGACCACTCCTAGCCTCTCGGACGCCATGAACGGACCACGCCGGAGCATGAGCTTACAAACGCCACGTCGACATCGGGCCGTCCACACTGCACGCCGCCACTCTCTTCGCGCATACAAGCACCCACGCTCACACACACTGGTCGACGCGCACGCACGCGCTGCTCGAAGACACGGCCACTGGACACACGCACGCGGGGCACGCACACAGACACGCTCGGGCGCGCTCACCATGGCCTAGAGCACGGCCATGGCGAGGCCTCCTTGGCCACCCCACCGCGGACACGCCGCCGTTAACATCATGCCAAGCTCCACCGTTCCGCGGGACATGCCGCGCGCATGCTTAGTGAGCAAGAAGATCACCGTAGCCCTGCTTTCGACCACACGACACTATCACCGGAGCGCCGCCATGACCAAGCCCGCTGTCACCGTGGCCGGAGGCATTGAGAGCTCCCAGAGCCCCTTCGACCTGCTCGCCATGGTCGTAGCAGCGTCGGGGAGCTCATGCGCACCACCAATCTCCGATACCGCCGCCACAGCCACCACTCCGCCGCTCGCTGGTGTACGAGGACCACCGCCAGCCAACTGGAGTTGCCCGGCCACCACGTTAACATCACCGAAGCACCCTCCATGGTGAGGCCAAGCTTTTGCCCACCTTAATTGCACACCTGTGCCGCTGGAGGGGCTCGCCGGTGAGCTCACCGCCGGTGGGAGCGTCGGGGACGATGGGGAATTCTCCCTGCCGGGTTCACGCACGCGTGCACCCGGTCCTGGTGAACCAAACGGAGGAGAAGGAGAGGTGGACCCGGACTACGTAGACCGTGCTGCGGTCCATGAACCAACACCGCTCAGTCCACCATGCCCCGGATCGGTGGACCAGAGCCTAGTAGAGGCCCAAGGTCGTGACGTGGCCGCACCGACGCACGACACGTGTCGGGCTGAGCCCGGCCCAAATCCAGCCCTGTCCAGGCCCAGTCGAGACCCAAACAGGTTGACCATTGACCAGTCAGCGTTGACTGTTGACCGAGCCCACATGTCAGCGACACAGAGACTCTGGACCCACTCGTCAGTGGATGACGTCATGCGAGTCCCACCTGTCAGTAACAAACACAGCCGAGGTGACGTCATGATGATGTCACGGTGACATCAGCTGCTGACGTCAGCAGCTCTGGCCCCACCTGTCTGTGACTGTGATCCGATGACCGTTGACTCGCCCGTTGACTTGATGATTGACTTTGACCAGACCCACATGACAGTGACCCAAGAGCCCCCGGTCCCACCTGTCGGAACTGATGACGTTGATGACGTCATGCTAACGTCATGATGACGTCAGCGGGACCCCTACCTATCAGTACCAGAACCGAGACAATGATGTCATGCTGACGTCAGCATGCCACGTGGACCAACAGGAGCGTGACACGTGTCAGCACGATATTAATTCAGCCTTTTCCCATTTTCAGAAATGATTTAAACTTCGGAAATTCATAACTAATTCATACGATCTCAGAAAAATATGAAACCAGTACCAAAATTCATCTAAAATCGAGCTCTACGCAATGAACCCATGTTTGAGTGCATTTGGCTCTTTTGAATTTTCGTTTGCAGACTCGGAGGAGAACCAGACGAACGAGGACCGAGAGTACCGTGAGGAGTACGGAGATGACTACACTGAAGGTGTCACATCCCACCCAACCTCGTAGCACCTATTACGCATGGCTAATATAGAACTGCTATTGCTTTACTTTATTGTTATATTCACACTATGATAGGACTTGCATGGTAGAATGCTTACTTGATGGCCTTTACCTTGATGCAACCTTACCCCTGCTTACCGTGCTATTAGGCTAGACACACGCTTGCTGCTATATTTCATTGCTTATTACTTCTACTACGCTTGTACTACATTGATGCGTGGTGGAAACTGGTGTTATCTGGACTATGGGGAGAATACTACGTGTGTGACTTGGGTGCGTGGAGGGTGAGGGTTGTGTCGACAAGTTGGAATATCTGACGAGCCTGGGCAAGTCTTGCCTTGCTGGATGCTACCAGGCACCCCCGAAATGGATACCTGTGGTGGGTAAATGGTATATGAGGTGGCCACAGGTGTGAACCTATGATGGGAGGAGCTCGGGGTGGAGGTGCTGTGGTGGCACGGTAAATGGAAACCCTGATGAAGACATTCTGGCTTGGTCATCACTAAGGACTTACTACTACTCAGATTCACTAGGAAGCCTTACGTACCACTCGCCCTATATGGTGCGGGATGGCCGGACTACTTGGTAGGATATTACCACTACTGCTAGGTTGATAGCGGACAGTGCGAGGGAGGTACGGGGCACGGAGGATTCCCCCCACACCCTTCTGAGACTTCATGGAGACCTTGTAGACCCGGCTCATGACTCACAGTTTTAGCCACCCCAGACTATACTTGAGGTGTACCAGGGCTGAATGGTAGAGTGGCATTATCTTAGGCTAGCAAGCGGTGGAATCACCCAATTGATTGACTGACGGTCAAATGAGGAAGGCGGATCTTGTGGTTATGTAAAACCTCTGCAGAGTGTATGGTTGATCGATCGATACATATGCCGACTTGCCGGCTATGGACCTTTCCTGGGTTTCGCTTAAACTAGATAGCGAGATGAGTCTGTCTCTCCTTCCCCCGTGAGAGTGTCGGACGTAGCCAGGGGCTACGGGCCATGAGATAGTGCCAAGAGGGAGTTGGCCTGTCGACTGAGCGATGGTATGGTGGTGATGTGGTGATGATGTGGAGATGGTGGTATATCGATCCCAGGATCGAAACCTGGCTCTGGACGGAAATGGGGTGGAATAGGTGTGGGTGGTGTTAAAACTTGACCAACTATTATTATATACTTGATATGCTAATACATAGGAAACCCTAGCCTTATAGGTTCCTTTTGATTATATCTAACTTGCATCCAATTTCCATAAAGCAATGCTCATAGGGTGGGAGTGGCCAGTACAATCGTACTGATAAATTTTAGCACATGAGTTCTCATTGAGGAGTATAGCTCGAGGAGTTTGACGGTTGAGGGGTTCGTCTCTCACGCTCGAAGTTTGGCGATCTTGTCTTCAAGCTGTTTTGAATGAATGCTACTTTTGATTCTCGCCAATGCGACGATGTAATAATTTATGTAATTCCGCACTATTTATACTCCGATATTATCGTTGTATGGATGTGGTGTTCGACTGGAATTTGGGTAATATGATCTACAACGTTCATAATACACTTGACTCTATGGATTTCCCTTAGATTCGTAGCAAAGACGGAAGCCTAGGATAGAGGAGTTTGAGTTAGCCCCGACTTGCCTCAACCTAGATGCCCGCCCTACCCTACCTAGAGCCAAGTCTCATCGAGGACCTCGCCGAGGCCTTGAAGCACGTGTCTCAACTTCACAAGTCGATGAGGAGATCGAGATCGAGAACAGTCGTATCCCAGCTGCGGTGTATGAGTTAGAGTAGATGACCCTACATGGTCATGAGTCATGTTAGTGGCTTCCATAAGTTGTACCCCATGATGTACCCCTTATGAGATGTAATATGAGACACTATGCGTAGTACAATTCTCGTGAGTCTTCAAGTGTAGCTACTGGAGATGATGCTATGTAATAAAACCCATGTAATGAATGTTTTGCATCTTATTGCATCTTATGGATCTTATTGCTTCTTTTGTAATGAGTGTTGGATAGTATAAATGTTTTTCTTTAAATTGTCAAAATCATGTAATTATACTGAATTATAAGCACTTATGGCACAAACACTAAAATTCCTATGATCCTTATTACAGATGCCGAACCGCTGATCTACTCGCCTAATGAACCATGGACGTGCGCCCACCCTGAACCAGTCGAACCAAATGGGGGCGTGGTGGCAACAACCGTGGTCGTGGCTGTGGCCGTGGACGTGGAGGGATACCCTTCAACCTAGAGAATACCCCGCCGCTTGTTGAGGAGAACATTCCGCCGCTACCACCACCGAACCTGGCAGAGGTGATGGTGCAACAAACCCAGCTTCTTGTAGCTCTTGTAGATAGAGCAAATTGTCGCCAGGGGGGTCAGCAGAATGACTTCCAAAGGAAGCTGGAGGGATTTCTGAAGCTGAGGCCACCTACCTATGATGGCACCGACCCTGACCCGCTTGTAGCCGATGACTGGCTCAAGGAGGTGAAAAAGAAGCTCGACCTCACCACCTTCACCGACGATGAGTGTGTTGGAGCTGCCACACACCAGCTCACAGGTGCAGCACGGGCATGGTGGGACATTTTTAGTGATTCCCATGAGGACCCTACCAACATCTCGTGGGATGAGTTCGTCGAAGCATTCACTGAGTATCACATTCCTAAGGGTATCATGGAGGCCAAAGCCGAGGAGTTCCGCAACATCAAGATGGGAAAGGACAGGGTGATTGAGTACACTACTCGTTTCACCAACCTTCTACGCTATGCACCTTCCTATGTTGTGAACTCTAAGAAGGAGAAGCTATACTATTACCGCAAGGGACTTAACCGCACATCAAGTGAAGTTTGGCGGTATTGAGAGTAGCACTGCGTGCTTTGGTGGATCGCTGCATCTAGATCGAGAAGGACCGTCTTTGAAGCTGAGAGAGGAGTACAGGGGAGAGGAAGCGTAAGCTCGAGGAGTCTTTCCGTGGCCGTGATCGCAAGAGGTTCCGCAGAGATGCACCATCCGTGGAACGCTCTCGCCACAACAGGATGACAACCCTGGATCGAGTAGGGGTGGTGGAGGCTACACCACCAAATACTCCATACCTCGCCAGATCGTTACACCCAGGACCGTTATGCTCGGGACCACAACACTCGGGACCGTTTTAACCATTCCCGCTCTGAATGAATGAGCATGATGTAACCGCTCTGCACCAAGCACTAGAAACTAGAAGGCACCTGCACCAACCCCTACAGGCGGTGCGCCTTTCACCTGCTTCGCTTGTGGCCAACCGGGTCACAAAGCCGCTGAGTGCCCTTAGAACTCAGCCACTCAGAAGTCTCAGTTCAAGGGATCTGCTACTCGTGGATGTCTCAACCATCTGGACGCTGAGGAAGCACAGGCTGCCCCTGACGTTGTGTACGGTATGTTTTTAGTTATTGGCAATACTACATCAGTTCTATTTGACTCTGGAGCAACTTGTTCTTACATATCATCCAAGTTTGCATGAGAGCATGACCTGCATGTAACCCCACGTGGAAAGCCTATCATCACCAGCTCACCTTTAGGAGACCTAAAGAGCACCCACATCTGTAAGGGAGTGAGTCTTACCATTGAGGGTCTTATCTTTAAAGCCGACCTAACCCTATTACCTTCCACGAGTCTAGATGTCATCTTAGGTATGGATTGGCTAACCATTCACCGAGGTATCATATCATGTTCACCTAGATACGTCCAAGTGATCCACCCATCAGGCCAAGTTATTAGGTGTGAACCTCAGTCCGGAAAGTCCACTTCTATCCTATGTGCCCTTAAAGCCAGTTCAGAATCACAAAAAGAGGAGAAGACAGTTCATGATGTGCCGGTGGTCAAAGACTATCCCGATGTATTCCCTGAAGAATTACTGGGTATGCCACTAGACCGTGATGTAGAGTTCATCATTGATCTTTTGTCGAGAACAGAACCTATTGCCAAGAGACCCTATCGCATGTTAGTTGACGAACTGGCCGAGCTCAAGAAACAGCTTGATGAGCTCATCTCGAAGGGATATATCAGACCCAGTGCTTCACCCTGGGGATCCCCTGTTCTGTTTGTTAAGAAGAAAGATGGCTCAATGAGAATGTGCATTGATTACCGGAACTTGAACGCAGTCACCATCAAGAACAAGTACCCTCTGCCAAGAATTGATGATCTGCTTGACCAGCTCAGAGGTGCCAAGTATTTCTCCAAGATTGATCTCAGATCTGGCTATCATCAGATGAAGATTCGAGAGAGTGACATCCCAAAGATAGCTTTCGTGACTAGGTATGGGCAGTTTGAGTTCACTGTGGTGTCCTTTGGACTCACGAATGCTCCCGCATACTTCATGAACATGATGAATAAGGTTTTCATGGATGAACTGGATAAGTTCGTGGTAGTATTCATTGATGACATCCTTGTCTATTCACCCACCGCTGAAGAACATGAACATCATCGAGAAGCGTGCTTGAGAAACTAGCCCAACATCGACTCTCTACATGAAAGTTCAAGCAAATGCGAAATTTTGGCTCTGTAAAGTTGCCTTCCTAGGCCATGTACTATCAGCTGAAGGTGTTGTAGTTGACCCAGCCATGATTGAAGCTGTGAAAGAGTGGGATCAACCCCGTAATGTGACAGAAGTAAGAAGTTTCTTGGGATTGGCTGGATATTATCGCCGATTCATCGAAAACTTCTCCAAGATAGCCCGTCCGATGACCAACCTTCTAAAGAAGACCAAGGAGTTTGAATGGACGCTCGAAAGCGAGCAAAGCTTCTAGGAATTGAAGCAGAAGCTTACCACAACTCTGTGCTAGCATTGCTCGATATCGACCAAATATTTCGTGGTCTACTATGATGCATCGCGTCAAGGACTTAGGCCGGTATTGATGCAAGGTGGGAAAGTGATAGCTTATGCTTCTTGACAATTGAAAGAACACGAGAACCGTTACCCCACTCATGATCTTGAGTTAGCAGCAGTTGTACATGCATTGAAGATCTGGAGGCACTACTTGATAGGCAACAAGTGTGATATCTATACCGATCACAAAAGCTTGAAGTACTTTTTCACTCAGGAAGATCTGAATATGATACAACGTCGATGGCTAGAGTTGATCAAGGCCTATGACCTAGAAATTCACTATCATCCAAGGAAAAGCTAATGTAGTCGCAGATGCTCTCGCATGCAAGAGTTCTTGTCACACTTTGATCATCGAATGCGTGCACACGAACTCAAGGAAGAGATTGATGATTTCCAACTTGAGATGCTACCGCATGGCTTGTTGAATGAGCTCCGTGATATGATGATGATCTCATAGATCGCATCCGTCAAGCTCAAAAAAATTGTGAAGAAATTGGGTATCTCCGTGGTCTGATGAAACTAGGCTACAAGACCAACCACCATGAAGATGAACAAGGAACCATCTGGTTCAAGGACAAAATCTGTGTACCTTCTGATCCAGCACTACGAGAGGAAATTCTGTCAGAAGCTCATGATTCTAAGTACTGTATTCATCCTAGAGGTTCAAAGATGTATCAAGACTTGAAGAAACACTTTTGGTGGAAAGGCATGAAGACAGATATTGTGGGACATGTGGCACGATGTGACACCTATAATAGAGTCAAAATTTGAACATCAAAGGCACTGTAGAGGATTGTTGAAGCCTCTTAACGTTCCTGAGTGGGAATGGGAGAGCATATCCATGGATTTCATAGTCGGGTTGCCCCGTTCACAGAAAGGCAATGATTCCATTTGGGTGATTGTAGATCGTTTGACCAAGGTTGCTCACTTTGTACCCGTTAAGACCAATACCGATGCCGAAAAGTTAGCAGATCTATATGTTGAGCATATCCTCATCACCGCATGGAGCTCCCTCTAATATTGTATCGATCGTGGTCCTCAATTTATGTCTCGATTCGGGAAGCTCTACACAAGTCCATTGGAACCAAACTTGATTTCAGCCCGCTTATCACCCACAGATAGATGGATGATGAACGAGTAAATTAGATCTTAGAAGACATGCTTCACGCTAGTGTATTGAAATATGGCTCGATTGGGAGAAATGCCTACCCTATGCAGAGAATTCTCTTACAACAATGACTACCAAGCCCGACATCAAGATGTTGCTGTTCGAAGCTTTGTATGGCAGACCTTGTAAGACACCTTTGATGTGGTCCCAACCGAGAGAAAGATCGTTCTTTGACTCCGCTAAGATTCAAGATGTCAAAGAAGGAGTTGCTCAAGTAAAGGAGAATTTGAGAATTGCTCAAAGTCGATACAAGAACTATGCTGACAAAAGAAGAAGAGAACTTGAGTACAATGTGGGAGATTTTGTCTATCTCAAGGTATCCCCGCTACGTGGAACTGTCAGATTCAACGTGAAAGGAAAGCTTGCCCCTAGATTTGTTGGCCCATACAAGATTTGCAAGAGGATTGGAAAGCTCGCCTACAAACTTGAGCTACCTGAGGAATTGGCGGGTGTACATCTCGTGTTTCATGTATCCTAGCTACGCAAGTGTTTGATAAAGGTGCCGATGAAGTGATCCCGATCGATACACTTGACATTCTGAACACTCTCGAGTATAAAGAGCATCCTATCGTAATGCAGGTAGAGATACCAAAGAGACCCGAAGCAAAACTATTCCTATGTGCAAGGTCCAATGGAGCAATCACATAGAGAGAGAAGCAACATGGGAGAAAGAGTCTGACCTCCGGCTACAATATCCTTATCTCTTTGTAGGGTATGTTCTGCTTTAATCTCGAGGATGAGATTCTGTTAAGGGGGTAGGACTGTAACAACCCAAAAATCCACACACCAAAAATCCCAACTAAATTTTTTTTGTTTAAACCCCATGCAATGTTGAGTGCCATGTGTAGGAGCCAACCCTAAGTATTGCATGTAAGTATAACCTAAGTAGTCATTTTCATAACCATATCATGACACATGTCATATATGAGTGTTTAAATCCCCAAAACGTAAAACCTTGCATGCATAATTATTATTGTAACATGTGATTTGGATTTTCATTGCTTTATGTGATACTTGACTAACTCCTTTAATAATTAATAAACCTTCAAACAATTAATACTCAACTCAAAGGATAAAATACATAAAATAGAAAACTATAACTAATTTCGGTATAGCAAAAATAGCCAATAAATCCCAAATATATGGGATGAGTCTAGGCCACCATTCAAACCCTTGGACAAGTTACATATACCATGTATAAGTGTGTGAAGCTATATGGTTCAAACTCCAAATCAATTTGAAGCAAATAAAGAGAAAGGAAAACAAAATAGAAAAAGAATAAAAGAAAGAGAAAGGAAAGAATAGGGAGCAGCAGCAGCCCAGGCCTGCTTGGCCTTGCAAACCAGCCCGCCTGCCCTCCCACTCGCGCCCGCGGCCCACGAAGCCAGCCCAGCTTTGCCTCGCCACCCGTGCGCGTGCAGACGCCGACCGCCGGGTCCCACCTGCCAGCCGTACCACTTCACCGCGTCGCGATGCACCTGAGCCGCACCCGCTGCCAAACGGACCCCACATGTCAGCCACCCCAGCAACAGGGTCTTCTTCCTCCCCACGCCAGCCTCTCCTCCCGACCGAGCCCCGACCAACGTGGCAGGCACGGGCCAGGGGGTCACGCAAGAAGCATGACCCTGTTCCCCCCTTGCGCCGCGCCTACGCTACCGCACACGGGCCGTCGGATGCGCCGCACGCATCACCACCGCCCGATCGCCGTCCGCCATTGGAGCCCTTGGAACTCGGCTATAAAAGCCAACGTCCGTGAGACCTAACCCTCAGCCCGTTCGTCGCCGCCGCTGGTGGCACAGCACCACACCGCGTCAAGCCAAGAGATAGGGAGGAGGGAGAAGCAAGGAGGAGAAGGAAGCCGCTATGGGGAGGAGCTCGCCGAAGCCGGAGCGAGCGACGCCGCACTGCACTGCTTCCGAAGCTGCACGGCCACCACTACACGGCACCGCCACCGCCTTCAAACTCCCCACGGTGAGCACACTTCGCTGAGACCACTCCTAGCCTCTCGGACGCCATGAACGGACCACGCCGGAGCACGAGCTTACAAATGCCATGTCGACATCGGGCCGTCCACACTGCACGCCGCCACTCTCTTCGCGCACACAAGCACCCACGCTCACACACACTGGTCGACGCGCACGCACGCGCTGGTCGAAGACACGGCCACTGGACACACGCACGCGGGGCACGCACACAGACACGCTCGGGCGCGCTCACCATGGCCTAGAGCATGGCCATGGTGAGGCCTCCTTGGCCACCCCACCGCAGACACGCCGCTGTTAACATCACGCCAAGCTTCGCCGTTCCGCGGGACATGCCGCGCACATGCTTAGTGAGCAAGAAGATCGCCGTAGCCCTGCTTTCGACCATGCGGCACTATCACCGGAGCGCCACCATGACCAAGCCCGCTGTCACCGTGGCCGGAGGCGTTGAGAGCTCCCGGAGCCCCTTCGACCTGCTCGCCATGGCCGTAGCAGTGTCGGGGAGCTCGTGCGCACCACCAATCTCCGATACCGCCGCCACAGCCACCACTCCGCCGCTCGCTGGTGTACGAGGACCGCTGGCACTGCGGCCAGCCAACTAGAGTTGCCCGGCCACCACGTTAACATCACCGGAGCACTCGCCATGGTGAGGCCAAGCTTTTGCCCACCTTAATTGCACACCCGCGCTGCTGGAGGGGCTCGTCGGTGAGCTCACCGCCAGCGGGAGCGTCGGGGATGATGGGGAATTCTCCCTGCCTGGTTCACGCACGCGTGCACCCGGTCCTGGTGAACCAAACGAAGGAGAAGGAGAGGTGGACCCGGACTACGTAGATCGTGCTGCGGTCCATGAACCAACACCGCTCAGTCCACCATGCCCCGGATCGGTGGACCAGAGCCCAGTAGAGGCCCAAGGTCGTGAAATGGCCGCACCGACGCACGACACATGGCGGGCTTAGCCCGGCCCAAATCCAGCCCTGTCTAGGCCCGCTAAGGCCCAGTCGAGACCCAAACCGGTTGACCGTTGATCGGTCAACGTTGACTGTTGACCGGGCCCACATGTCAGCGACACAGAGACTCTGGTCCCACTCGTCAGTGGATGACGTCATGCTGACGTCATGCGGGTCCCACCTGTTAGTAACAAACACAGTCGAGGTGATGTCATGATGATGTCACGGTGACATCAGCTGCTGACGTCAGCAGCTCTGGCCCCACCTGTCTGTGACTGTGATTCGATGACCGTTGACTCGCCCGTTGACTTGATGATTGACTTTGACCGGACCCACATGACAGTGACCCAAGAGCCCCCGGTCCCACCTGTCGGAACTGATGACGTTGATGACGTCATGCTAACGTCATGATGACGTCAGCGGGACCCCTACCTATCAGTACCAGAACCGAGACGATGAATGTCATCTTTGCTGAATTACTGAGGAAGGGGGTTCTTGTATTCATGGATGATATTCTCATATACTGCAAGTAGGGATGAAAACGGATCGGATACGAACGGATATCACTCATATTATATTTGTTTTCATATTTCTGTTCGGATTCGGATTCGGACACGGATAGCGTTCGGATACATATACGAATACAGATTGACTCGGTTACGGATACGAATAATGAGTATCGAATACGGTATGAATCGGATTTGGAGAAGGTCGGATACAAATATCTATTCGGATATTGAGTAAAAGCAGCATATATATATATCATACGTGCGCAAACCATTACACCACTCTATGAGTCCATAATCCATCTAGATTAAGCCGAAAGACTAGAGAGTAAAGCAACAAATAAGATAAAGATACAGATACATCATATATCAAACATCATACAAGCACCAATCTTCGCGGCATGAGTAGAAATAGCCAAGCTCATGGCTTCATGGGTCTCATGGAGTCATGGTAATGGATTCAAGATCTACAATCCTTATATAGGCCATTTTTTCATTTGAGAAAGTTTGAACAAAATATAGTTCAAATTTCACAAGTGTGTGACATAGTTTTAGAAAGTCTATATGAGATTCAAAAATTTGTGACTAGTGTTTGATAAAACTTTCTCAAATGGGAAAATGAGCTATGTAACAATTGTAGATCTTGCTGAGATGATCAAACTTGGTATTCAGAGTTTTTTCATCTGAGGTCATTTAGTGTCTCATTTGAGCAAGTTTGACCAAGTCAAATTTGGTCAAATGAAAAAACAACACTTTGACTCTAGTATTATGAACTCTAAATGACTTCAAATTGAAAAGTTTTGAATACCAAGTTTGTTCAACTCATCAAGATTTACAATTCTTGTTTTGGTCAACTTTCCATTTGAGATAGTTTGGATGGTTTAAATTTGTGATTTTTAAATTTCAATACTTACAAACTAGTTTTCGGAACCCTAGATTGTCTCAAATTGAAAAGTTTTGAATACCAAGTTTGTTCAGCTCATCAAGATCTACAATCCTTATATAGGCTATTTTTTCATTTGAGAAAGTTTGAACAAAATGTAGTTCAAATTTCACAAGTGTGTGACATAGTTTTAGAAAGTCTATATGAGATTCAAGAATTTGTGACTAGTGTTTGATAAAACTTTCTCAAATGGGAAAATGAGCTATGTAAAAATTGTATATCTTGCTGAGATGGTCAAACTTAGTATTCAGAGTTTTTTCATCTGAGGTCATTTAGTGTCTCATTTGAGCAAGTTTGACCAAGTCAAATTTGGTCAAATGAAAAAACAACACTTTGACTCTAGTATTATGAACTCTAAATGACTTCAAATTGAAAAGTTTTGAATACCAAGTTTGTTCAACTCATCAAGATCTACAATTGTTGTTTTGGTCAACTTTCCATTTAAGATAGTTTGGACGGTTCAAATTTGTGATTTTTAAATTTCGATGTTTACAAACTAGTTTTCGGAACCCTAGATTGTCTCAAATTGAAAAGTTTTAAATACCAAGTTTGTTCATCTCATTAAGATCTACAATCCTTATATAGGCCATTTTTTCATTTAAAAATGTTTGAACAAAATATAGTTCAAATTTCACAAGTGTGACATAGTTTGAGAAAGTCTATATGAGATTCAAGAATTTGTTACTAGTGTTTGATAAAACTTTCTCAAATGGAAAAATGAGCTATGTAAAAATTGTAGATCTTGCTGAGATGATCAAACTTGGTATTCAGAGTTTTTTCATCTGAGGTCATTTAGTGTCTCATTTGAGCAAGTTTGACCAAGTTAAATTTGGTCAAATGAAAAAACAACACTTTGACTCTAGTATTATGAACTCTAAATGACTTTAAATTGAAAAGTTTTGAATACCAAGTTTGTTCAACTCATCAAGATCTACAATTGTTGTTCTGGTCAACTTTCCATTTGAGATAGTTTGAATGGTTCAAATTTATGATTTTTAAATTTTGGCCTTTATAAACTAGTTTTCCATTTAAGAAAGTTTGGACGGTTTAAATTTTGAAGCACTAAATGATTTCAAACGAAAAAGTTATAAACAACAAAGTTTCATAACTTTTTGAGATCTACAATTTTATTTTGATCATTTCTCCATCCAAGGTCGTTTGAATAATATCAGGATAATATCTGTTTGAAAATATCAGGATATATCCGATATTTAATCGATTATCCGATATCCGCCGGATATCGATGATATTACATCCGTATTTGATATCCGCCTAAGATATCCGTTTTATTATCCGTATCAAAAAAAAATTATGGATATCCGAGTAACTATCCAGATAAGTGTTCATATTTGTTCGGTCGAACGGACGGTCGAATAAATATCCGTACCGTTTTCATCCATAACTGCAAGTCTCTAGATGAGCATGTAGCCTTGCTAAAGAAGGTGTTTGAAATACTAAAGCAACACCAATTTTGATTAAGTAATCTAAATGCTCATTTGCCATTGTCGAGTATCGATATTAGGGATACCCAAAGCAAGGAAGTTAATGCCCACACCGACTTCCCCAGATGGGGGCAAGACAATTAAAAGTCTCGTCTGACCCCAAAGCCGCTGGCTCCACCTCGCCTGACCCTAAGGCCACGGGCTCCGTCTCGCCCACCCTCGAGGCCGCGGGTGTCTCGCCTAAGGCCGCTGGCTCCGTCTCGCCCAACCTCGAGTCTGCGGGCTCTGTCTCGCCCGACCTCGAGGCCACGGGGGTCTCGCCCAAGGCCGCGGGCTCTGTCTCGCCCGACCTCGAGGCCGTGGGCTCCGTCTCGCCCGTCATCGAGGCCTCGGGATCCGTCTCGCCCGACCTCAAGGCCGCGGTCTCTGTCTCGCCCGACCCCTAGGCCACGGGCTTTGTCTCGCTCGACCTCGAGGCCACGGTCTCCGTCTCGCCAAACCTCTAGGCCGCGGGCTCCGTCTCGCCCGACCCCTTGGGTTCATGCCCCGTCTTGCCCGACCCCTCGGGTGCGGGCTCTATCTTGCCCGACCCAAAAGTGCGAGTTCCGTCTCGTCCGACGGGGACCCATACCACCGCCAACCACTCCAGGTCCAAGCGTATGGGCCTGGGTCAAAACCCTGACACCAGGGAAGAGACTGGCATGCCTCAATGTAACCCACAGTCATAACGGGCCATACCCGAGAATTCACATCAAGAACAGCATCAGACGTGCTGGTGCTGTTCTACCTAACCCTCGTACGAACGCTGACAGGCGTGTTAGTTCACCACGACGTCCGTTGGGACAGAATGGAACGCCATGACCGGCAGATGACGCCTGCGCATGGCGCCAGTGACGAACATGGTCGCGACATGGAGCCGTCCCTGTTGACATCTACAGGATCGGCAGGACCCGCATGAAGGAGTAGAAGGACCCAGCGATCCTGGAAGCCTTCTGCTCCCTCTCGTTCTTCTCCTTTTCCTCCGCTGTAACCCGCGCTTTCCCTTCGCCTATAAAAGGGGAAGCAGGGCGCCCCATGAAAGGGGAATCCAGATCCGCACGGGACTGAACCACGAGATAAAAACACAAGAGCACGACACGAACACAGGGCTGAGTAGCGATCGAGCTCTCAGCATCCGTTCACTCCTTCCACCAGAGACTTGAGATCCTTTCCCTCTCTCACCTGTTGTGACCCCTACTGCAAACCAAGTGCCAGTAACACGAGCAGCAGCAAACTGGACGTAGGGATGTTCCGCCTGAACTAGTATAAACCCTCGTGTCCTCCGAGCACACCATCCGAGCCAGACGCGTAAATACAAATTTACTCGTCGGTGGTCCGAAAACACCGACAGCCACCAACACTGTGAAATACTTGGGACATGTAATATCTGTAGAGGGTGTGGCAACTGATCAGTCTAAGATTCAAGCAATGAGCATTTGGCTAACTCCAAAAACAGTTAAGTAGTTGAGGGGGGTTTTGGGTCTCACTGGTTATTACAGAAAATTCATCAAGAACTATGGGCTAATAAGCAGGCCACTCACTGACCTTCGGAAGAAAAATGTACAGTTCACTTGGACAACAACAGCTGATGAGGCTTTCAGGACACTCAAGCACCAATTGATTATAGCTCCTGTGTTGGCAGTCCCAGACTTCTCCAAACAATTTGTTGTTGAAACAGATGCTAGTGACCTTGGCATTGGAGCAGTACTCATGCAGGAGCAACATCCTATAGCCTATTTCAGCAAAGCCTTGGGTCCAAGAAATCAGGCATTATCAGTGTATGAGAAAGAATGTATGGCTATACTGCTCGCAATTGATAAATGGAGACCCTATCTTCAACATCAGCCCTTCATCATCAGGACAGATCATAAGAGTCTGCAGCACCTTACTGAACAAAGATTGGCAACTAAACTGCAACAGAAAGCAATGATTAAGTTGATGGACCTGCAATACACTATTCAATATAAGAAGGGTACCAACAATGTTGCTGCTGATGCTCTGTCCAGAGTAAACCACGAGGATGAGATCCAAGCTGTCTCTGAATGCATTCCAATATGGGTGCAAAAGCTCAGGGAAGGCTATGAAGATGATGAGCAAGCCAAACAGTTAGTGTGGGAGTTAGCTATTGTTCCTGATAGTCACCTAGATTATACATTGCAAAATGGGGTACTGAGATATAAAGACACGATTTGGGTTAGAAACAATAGCACAGCTCAAAATCACATATTAATTGCTCTCCATGACAGTGGTGTGGGAGGCCACTCAGGGATCAGTGCTACTTATGCTAGAGTGAGACAATTATTTTCTTGGCCAAATTTGAAGCAAACAGTTCAAGATTTTGTCAGACAATGTCAAATATGCCAGCTAGTGAAAACTGAAAGAATCAAAACCCCTGGACTGTTACAGCCATTGCCAATACCTCAACAGGCATGGGAAATTGTCAGCCTTGACTTTGTGGAGGGATTGCCCCAGTCTGATCAGTACAATGCCTTATTAGCGGTCATTGACAAATTTACAAAATATGGCCACTTCATCCCCATCAAGCACCCCTACACTGCCTTGCACATTGCTCAGATCTTTATGAACAATGTGTACAAGCTTCATGGTCTGCCCAAAACAATTATATCGGATAGAGACCCTGTGTTCACTAGTGCAGTTTGGCAACAACTGTTCAAACTGTCAGATACCAAGTTAATGATGAGCTCTTCCTACCATCCATAGACAGATGGTCAAACTGAACGTCTGAATCAATGTGTTGAAGGGTTCCTTCGATGCACAGTTCACTCCTGTCCTCGGCAGTGGAGTAAGTGGATCTCTGTTGCGGAGTTCTGGTATAATACCTCTGTCTATTCAGCCCTTGGCAAGTCACCCTTTGAAGTATTATATGGATATACCCCTAGACAACTGGGTGTGGCAAATCTTCAGCTATGCAGTGTGCCGGATTTGGAACAGTGGCTCACTGATCGGGAACTCCTTTCTCAGCTGATCAAGCAGCAGTTGTTGAGAGCACAACAGCGAATGAAATTGCAGGCTGACAAGCACAGAACTGAGCGGGAGTTCAAAGTGGGTGATTCTGTGTTCCTAAAGCTTCAGCCGTTTGTTCAGTCATTGGTTGCCAGCAGATCCAATCACAAATTGTCATTCAGATTCTATGACCCGTTCAAGATATTACAGCGAGTGGGGCAAGTTGCATACAAGCTGGACTTACCTGTAGGCTCTAAAATCCATCCTGTCGTTCATGCGTCCCAGCTCAAGATGCAGGTACCTCCAGCTACTTCAGTAAGTGCCGATTTAGCCTCTGTATGCTCTGATCCTACACAGGCCGGGCTACCTCAGAAGGTCCTTGAGCGCCACTCCATTCTACGTGGTACCAAGATTGTTCCACGGCTGCTCATTCAGTGGGATGGATTTCCATCCGAGTTGGCAACCTGGGAGGATGTGTCACTTGTTCCCAGCTTCAGGAAGTGTGATATATTGATCAAAGCTTCAGGAAGTGTGATATATTGATCAAAGCTTGAGGACAAGCTTTCGTTTAAGCAGGGGGGATGTTAGGAGTACTGGGCCTTGGGCCATCTCTTGTGTTGGGCCTCGTGTATATGGGCTAGAGCGGTGTGTGTGTGTGTCGGTGCGATCGTGGAGTATAAACGGCGTCCGCCTCCTCTGTAACGAACCATCGAAGAACAGAATTCATAACCGAATCCCAAATCTCCTTACCCACGGAATCCTGCCGTGTTCCGTCTGTTCTTCCTCAAGTTCTTGCTACGTTTCCCCCCCAAACTGTATTCGGTTATCTCGGTTCGTACTACAAGTAAAATTCCTTTTGAGAGTGATCCTTCAACTAATCGATCGAGAATGTGAGTCACTTACTCGCCGGCCCCTACCAGGTGTAAACGTCGAGGTTGGTGCAATGCCGGTCGGCGTTGAAATCCGAGTGTCATGTCCATCGCTGCCCTTCCGACTTTAGGACTCTCAGGACGCTGTTTTTTTTTTATCTTCACATATTTTTGGGGGTTTCTCTTTTTTTTTAATAAAAAAGCCGTCATTGTTATTGCTCATTGCATTCTCGACTACTCCTGTGACGATGATGAGGACTTGTTGACCGCCATGAGTAAGAATATGTGATGCATGGTATATTGTTATGCCACAGGACACAGGAGATTGGTTAGTAATAATATGCACTCGATCACCCGGCCATCCCAGCAGCATTTCCTAGCCCAGTAGCTATAGCCCCGTGCGTGAGTGAGCTACTGGGCTAGGAAACTGCTGCTGCCACGTTCCCTCACAGCGTTGCCGTCCTCGCTTTCCTCTTTAGTTGTTGCTCCAATCATGGAGCTAGGGAGCCCAGAGTTTTTGAATGAACCGTTTCAAATGCGAAATGGTTGTTATCAAAAAAAAAAAAGTTACGAAATGGCGAAAGATCTGGAAAAGAAGCTCATGCATGGTACCTGAAAGCCAAAGAGTTGGATGGGTGGACCCTCCAGTTCCAGTAGCATGAGCAAATCGACCACGAACGGGCGTAGTTTGGTCCTTTATTAGAGTAGTCGTCGCCAGTTTCTCTCATTGTGGTTTGTTTGGTGCCTTTGGTCGTCCAATGTTTGGTTTATGTCATCGTTTCTGTCAAGGCTGGAAGGAAACCTGAGAGACATCGCCCTGTTGCCTAGGCTACTATGATGACATATAATCACGCCCCCTAGCTTAGCTAGAAAGTTTAAAAGAACTTCAACCCCACAGCATGCAACGCACCTTTGCACTGGTGTTTTTCTCGTTTGTCCTTGTATATAGTGGACTGATGACTGATCGCCCACAATAATAATCCACAACTAATGTCCTTATTAGAATAATCTATAGTAGTACTGTCAGTATTGTGTCTTCAGTGTTCAGAGCAGAGCTTCACATCCCCCAATAGGTTCACATTTGGCACGGGTCTACAGCTACCCTTCCATTTTCTACTTGAGCCCAGTGAGACTTGCAAGGCGACGACCAGCATAACTGGGTAGCTACAAAATCTGAAGGTTTGGATACATGCGCTGCACTAGACACTAGTGTCAGTACATAAATATACTTGGCAAGAACTGAGGAGACCCTTTTCGAATGCATGCTTAGGCTAGGTATAGCCTGCATTATATTTGCACAAATAATGCAGGAGTATATGTATGCAGTCCAGGCGCGGCGGCGACTAACCTGTGTCTTATCTGTCTCCGTCCCTGCTGCAAATCTTTTTTCAACGGGTCGCATCTCCTGCATGTGCCGGAGTCCCCTGTTGTATCGTTTTGTAGGATGGCAGAGCCAATAAATTCAATATTGCACCTGGCATAGCATAGCATAGCATAGCTGTTCCCGCGGAGCTTTCCTCTCCTCTCCTCCCTACCTACCTTCCGACAGTTTTTGATGATTAATTTTATAATATCACCTCTTCTTTTCCTTCCTTTTCCTTTTCCCAATTAGTATCTCAAAAGAAAAGAAATGACCCCATCCCTAGTCACATCCTGAATTTTTTCACAGTCTGTTCTCAAAAGAAAAGAAATGGCGGCATCATCTACATTTTGCTCTTTTTTACATGAAAAATTACAAATGTCTCAAGAAACGGCCCAACCTCTACTCACATCCTAAAGCTAGAACTCAGCTATCAAGTTATAAAACAGAACACAATAAAGATCTCTACTCTCTACAAAAACATGTTAACTGTAGTCTGAACATGTGCCTGGAGATGTCTGCTGAAGCCTGAAGGCTAGCGACTGAGCATGCATCACCAGCCATGGTTAGTTGGCGCCCCTCTCATCTGTCCTTTTCCTGAGGTAGCCATCAAATAATTTGACGATGGGGCATCACCGCGCGTGCCCCCTCCCTGTTCTCGCGCTCCGTTTGTAGCCTCGAGATAGAATAGCTCCGCGACCGCGAGTGAAAATCTCATCAATCGGCACTGCACCTGCATCTGCGTGCGTGCATGTAGCCTTTTTACAGCGACGAGATGGCCCGTTTCCCAAGTTTCTCCTTGCCCCTTCTTGGAATCTTGGATCTGAATGAGCCTGTGAGTGAGTGAGTGATGTTAGATGATCTCCAACCGATCAATTGGATCCTGGGACCCGCGCTCTAATCGGGGCGCCCAACCTTACATGGTTGGTGGACTCCCGTCACACTGCGCAATAAAGAGAGGTGGGGGCCGGTGGCTCTCTTCACGAGGTTCATCGTGAGCAGCCACAGTCGCCCCACCGACAAACCCTAGCCTGATCTCGAGAGGGTGCGCAACTAGTGTGGCAGAATCGTCCAAAATAATACACCTTTGGCGGCGCTCGTCTTCCACTAGACACTAAGCACCCTAAGAGCGAGCTACATCAGGCGGATTCCGTCGGGCACACCCCAAGGGAGAGCCCGAATAATCCACGTTTTCCCGCAGGATCCAATAATGAGGACGAGTTTACATAACTTAGTCCATTTCATGCATCCAGAGTTCATAAGAATATATTATTACAGTACCAAATTTAGAGTGCGAAAATTTAACAGCGGAATGAAAAGAAACATCTATCGATAATATACAAGGATCCGTCTGTGCCCACTAAAAGAATCCTTCACACAACGGCCACTCTACAAGCAGTACCTACAACAGGGGTAAATAAACCCTGGGTACACAATGTACTCGCAAGACTTATCCGACTAGTGGCAATACTTTTCCGACTCCAAAGGATATGATAAGCTTTATGGTTTGTTGGGTTTCCTTTTTACAGAAAGCGATACTAACTGTGAATCCTTATTTATGATATTATTAGCAGTCATGATTAATTCATTATCTAGCCATTCTATGTAAGCATTTGTTCTAATTTCAAGCAAGGGTTGAGCAAACAGTTCCATTTCATCACCTTTCTTCTTTCAGTTCTTACTACGGTGCTAGACTGTAGACAAGCCGTACCGGATCGCCCGGTGATTCGCGAATCAATGTGCCTAGCTAGGTACCCCGAAAACACACGCCCCGCTTGTACCCCAGGCACAAGCAGGACCAGCCCAGCACTCTCCTATCACGGGGTGTAGGTCTTCGTCCAAACTTGGACTCTAAGCCCCCGCTCCTGAGTCCCGGACTCAGTGCGGTGCTTAGACCTCCACCATCCCCGCCTTCAATCAGTCAGTCCGGAAAGAGCCGGAACCCACAACAAGAGAGCAACAAGCCTTCCCTGCGCCCATACCCAAGTATGTGCTCGGGATAATAAGTCTGTGATTTGCCTAGAACCCAATGCAACGGCCGGTCCTTAACCGACATAGACAGAGAAAAAGTGTAACCAAGCTATGCCCTATTGGCCGTAGGACACAACCTCTTACACCCACCAATACCCAAACCATATCCCTGTCTGGTCTTCATTTTTCCTTTCCACCATTTTATCATGAGTGATCTTAATAATCACCTATTACGGTGAAACGTGCGCGTGCTATGGCGCGATGATGACGGCGTGAGGCAGCATGGTGACGGGACGACGGCGGTCCATGACGCGGCGGTGACAACGCGAGGCGGGCGTCCAGGCGGCAGCGGACCGGCCAGAGCGACTGGCCCACGACGTTAACGACAAGGACACCGCAGGGCGGAGCGGCCAGGCCAGCGCGGTGGTGCGTGTTCGTACGTGTGCACATGCGTCGGGCGGCCGGCACGGCGACACCGAGTGCCGAGGCACGGTGACCGCGTCCACGCGCGGATCTCGGCCCAAAAAGTGACATGCACGCTTTTTAAAGCGTCCCACAAACCCAATTCGATGCTTCAATTTCTTAACCACCTATTCCATTCATAAGAGGGCATATTGAGCTATTTAAATCAGCCCTAAAATCACCCCACTACTTAACCCCATTCTCCTACAAAAATTATCAAACATGGCTTCGTCAAACCGTTTTCAAACTTACGAAATCAACTAAGTCTTGATTGGGTTCGCGTCAAATTCGATTTCCAAGCTATTAAGTATGCTAGCTAGTGAATTCCTTTCTCGACCGCAGGTATTTCATCGTCACCTATCCAGTTTGCACTTCTAACTTTACTAAAATTCCGTATATGCGTTCTATAGCATTTTCGCTTAATAAAAATTGATTTAGAACCCTAAGTAATATAACTTGACTATGAAATGTAACTTTCGTTTCACGTTTCCGACGATCATTTCGAGTTACAGAAATTTATTTACACACTATTTTACATACACTATCACATAAACATGATGCTATGCAGTGTTTTAGCAAAAGATTGCACAGTGTAACACCGAGGGTGTTACAGCTAGTGACGGGAAGCTCCACTGGACCACTTCACCGCCGCCTCTATGCCACTATCTTCACTACACCGACCTCAACGTCGTCACCACTTCACCGCCCGGACACCATCGACCATGGATGTCTCCAGCTCCTCCGCCAAACCCTCCGACGGCCGGTGATGTCTCACCTCTCACCCTCTCATCTCTGTTACTCTATTTTTTCATGTACTAGGATGAACTACATCTTTTATCACGAATAGAAAGGTTGTACCCTCTAGATCTATGCCTAGTTGATCCTACAGTTCTATCAATGGTATCAATCGAGCCAAATCTAGGCGTAGATCTAGGCTTTGGGGTAGAAAAGAAGCAATTAGAAGGATATGACACGAATTTCAAACCCTAACCCTAGCCCTAATGGGGAACGGATGGACGGGGAGGAAACTACCTAGTTTACTTGCCGTAAAGCACAACCGCCGGCTAGCATCCATGCCGCGCGAGAAGCCAAACCGCCGCTCGCCGCCGAGACGCCGACGTGTGGGTTTCAGGATCCAGGGCGTAGCCACAAGGCCGCTCGATGGCGGCGCGCTCAGCCTAGGGCGAGCGTGTGCGCCGGATAGGGGACCCGCAGCTGCGCTGCCACCTTCTTCCTCTCCGGCTGCCACGGGCCGCCGTCGCATCGACGTTTCTCTAGATACGGCGCTGCGGAAGAGAAAGGAAAGAGGAGAGAAGGAGAAGAATGGCTAGGGTTTCTGGGGGTGGCCACGGCGTCGGCCTTTTGTATCTCCGATCCACGTGGGCAGCCATCGGATGAGATTCGACGGTTACCGATCATTGGACCAAAAATGGCCTAGGCGGGAAGTCGAAATCCCGGCCCAGGCCCAGGTTGCGGCCTAGGCGCGGGGAGTGCGAGTGTGCGTGAGTTGGGCCTAGGCTACGCTGGCGCTGTGCTGGGCCGCGCGCGCTGCTGGGTTTCAATGCACAATACCATTTTTCTTTTTTGTTTTATGATTTTCAGAAGCATTTTTTGATGAATAATGTTAAGTTTTGATGATTAAATCTCTGTCAAAATTTGAACCAACGGAATATTTTTTTAGAGAGTAGATGAGTTTAGTAAAATGCTTCTGAAAAGTAAATAAAGTATTTTTCATGTTTCCACCGCGAATGATGATGTTTATGATCTTCTAATTAAATTCGAACCAACGAGAGGATTTAATTTTGAGTAGTTATAATTTCAGTAAATTTATGATTTTGCTATTTTCTGACCAAAGTTGTTGATAGCAATATTATAAATGTTTGATTTATGAGTTTATGCATTAATTCTATTTCTGTCCATTGGTGATGTAAAATTAATGTAGAAGAAGTTGTATGTTTTAATTTTGACCAACGTTAAATTAAGGCATGCAATTATTTTGTTATATTTTCTCACTTTCTCTGACACTATTTTTCAGAACTCAACCCAATGGCTTTTATCTTGCATATTCCGCCTCTTGAAGGGGCAAACTCTGAGTATGACGAGAGAAGTATGAGCTCGCACTTATGCTTGTCCGAGAATGACTTAGCACTTACCTCTCTCGTGTCCTCTCGAGCGAGAGGACCCGACGAGGGCAAAAACTGAGACTGATATTGATTTCAATGCTCGAAAGCGAGATCATGCAGAAATTAGAATGAAATACGATCTTGATCGGAAGAAATGGGACATCTTGAACCGCAAGTGTTTGATGGTGGCCAAGTCCACTATCTCAGATGCCATAAGAGGATCAATCTCAGATTATGATACCACCACCGAGTATCTTAAGAAAGTGGAGAGTTAATTTACTGGCTCTTCAAAGGCTTATGCAAGCACCTTGATAAAGAAATTATTCAATGAGAAATACTCTGGTGTAGGTATAAGAGAACACATATTGAAGATGAGCAACACGGCATCCAAGCTCAAGCCAATGGATTTGGGGCTCAAAGATGAGTTCCTGATTTATTTGGTTTTTGCTTCCTTGCCGAAAGAGTATGAAACTTTTATTGTTAACTACAACATGCAGCCCGATAAGTGGAACATTGAGAAGCTCATTGCAGTGTGTGTGTGCAAGAAGAGGAGAGGCTAAAATCTTACTGGGGATGACTCGCTAACCTTGTGAAGGACAACAACAAGAAGAACTTCAATAAGAATGCCAAACATCAAGGGAAAACCCCTCAGAATGACAACCATCCAAAGAACAACAATGCTCAAGTTAAGAAGGATCAGTGTAAATGGTGCAAGAAGCATGGACACTACAAGAGGGACTGTCCAGACTTTTTGAAGAGCCTTCTGAAGAGAGGTGAGGATTTCATTATATTCATAGATGAATCCTTGTATTTAAGTTACGCAAAATCTACTTGGTGGATTGATTCTGATGCAACTGTTCATGTTGCAAATTCATTATAGGGATTTCGTACGAGGAGAACCCTACAAAGAGGAGAAAGAAGAATTAAAGTTGCAAATAGAGTTGAAGCTAAAGTTGAAGCCATTGGAGATCTATCTATAGAATTAGATGATGGTTTTAGACTATAGCTTTCAGATATTCTTTATGTACCCTCTTTGCGTAGAAACTTGATAAGTGTCTCATGACTAGATGATGATGGATATGATTGTCATTTTGGTAATGGCAAATCTCGGATTGTGATTAATAATAAGTGGTTCGACTTGCCTTCTGACAAGACAAGCCTTATTTATTACCACTTTCTGAAATTGTGAATGATGTGAGCACTGAGAATGAGAATACTTCCTCGTCTATGAATGCAACAAATAAGGGAAGAGAGTGCATGATGTATCTTTGAAATTATGGCACTGTCGTTTAGGTCATATTTTGAGAGGGGGTAATAGAGCGATTGATTAAGAAATTAATTCTTCCGCCTTTAGAATTTTTAGATTTAGAATAATGCATAGATTGCATAAAAGGAAAGTACGTTAAGAAAATAAAGAAAGATGTCAAACGAAGTGCAGAAATTTTAGAAATAGTTCACACAGACATCTGTGGTCCTTTTCCTATGAAGAGTGTGGATGGTTATGATTTATTTATAACATTCAAAGATGATTATTCGCATTTTGGATATATTTATCTAATTAAGGAAAGATCGGAAGCATTGAATGAATTTAAGATATTTAAAGGTGAAGTAGAAAATCAACACAACTTAAAGATTAAGGTAGTAAGGTCTGACCGTGGGGGAGAGTACTACGGTCGACACATCTCATATGGCTAAGTTCCTGGACCCTTTGTAAAGTTCTTACAGGAAAATGGCATAGTAGCCTAGTATTTTACACCGGGTGAGCCTTAGCAGAATGGAGTAGCTGAAAGATGCAACCGTACCTTAATGGATATGGTGAGAAGCATGATAAGTTACTCTATCCTACCAATAAGTTTATGGATGGAGGCGTTAAAAAATCGCTATTCATATTCTTAATCGAAAGTGCCAAGCAAGTCGGTGCCCAAAACACCCTATGAATTATGGACAGAAAAGGAACCTTCACTTAACTATTTATGTGTGTGGGGTTGTTTAGCTGAGGCAAAAAAATTTAACCCAAACATAGGGAAGCTATACTCCAAGACGGTCAGTTGCCATTTCATTGGCTATCCAAAAAAGTCAAAAGGTTATCACTTCTATTGTCCTGACAGACAAACGAAGTTTGTAGAAACAAGACATGATGTCTTCTTGGAGGATGATATGATCAGGGGGAGCATGGTAGCGCGAGAAATTAGTTTTGAAGAGAAGCGGGTATACATACCCACTCCTATGGTTCAGGAGCCATTCTTCACGCTACCTGTTGTTGCTGTACCAACAGTGCAAGACACTATAGTAACAGCACCTGTTGTTAGTTCTCCTATGACAACAATGAATGAACATGAGGAACCTGTCCTTCAGGATCCCCAAGAATCCGTTGTCACACATGAGGGAGAGCAACAACAGCCTCATATAGAACAAGCGTCATCTAACGAGGCCCCTAGAAGGTCTCAAAGAGTCAGGAGATCGGCCATTCCTGATGATTATGAAGTTTATGAATATGAGGAATTTCAAATGGAGGGTGGTCCCACCTCATTTGAAGAAGCCATAAGAAGCGCTCACTCATCCAAGTGACTTGAAGCCATGGAAGATGAAATGAAATCAATGAAAACCAACGGTGTTTGGACCTTAGAAACAATTCCTAAAGGAGCCAAGACAGTATGTTGTAAATGGGTCTACAAAACTAAACATGACTCCAAAGGGAATATAGAAAGGTTTAAAGCGCGACTTGTGGCGAAAAGTTTTATGCAAAGAGAAGGCATAGATTACAATAAGACATTTTCTCCAGTCTCATGTAAGGATTCTTTTAGAATCATAATAACGCTTGTAGCACATTACGGTTTAGAATTATATCAGATGGATGTAAAAACAGCGTTCCTATATAGGGATCTGAAGGAAAATATTTACATGGCACAACCGAAAGGTTTTGTTGTGGAAGGAAAAAAATGTATGGAATACCGCCTAATGAAATCCATTTACAAATTAAAACAAGCTTCACTGTATGTGAAGTTTGACAGTACAATAAAAAAGTTTGGGTTTTAAGAAAATATAGAGGACAATTGCGTTTATGCAAATTTTAAGAATGAGAAATACATTTTTCTAGTCTTATATGTGGATGACATCTTGCTCGCTAGCAGTGATGTTAATCTACTACTAGAAATAAAAAAGTTCTTGTCCTTGAAGTTTGATATGAAGAATCTTGGTGAAGCTTCATTAGTCCTAGGAATAGAGATTCACCGAGATAGAGATAAGGGGGGGGTTTAGGATTATCACAAAAGACATACTTAGAAAAAGTTCTAAAGAAATACAGTATGTAAAATTGTAAGTCTTCACCTGCTCCCATAGTCAAGGGCGACAGATATGGGGAATTTCAATGTCCCAGGAACCAATATGAGATCGATCAAATGAAAGCGGTTCCATATAGTTCAACTGTCGGAAGTTTACAGTATGTTTAAGTGTGTACTCGCGCTGACTTAGCATTTGTTACCGGATTACTTGACAGATATCAGAGTAATCTAGGAATAGAACACTGGAAATTAGTAAAGAAAGTTTTGTGTTACCTGCAAGGTACGAAGGGTCTCATGTTAACGTACAAAAGATCTTATTCCCTGCACATAGATGGGTATACAGATTTTGATTATGCGGGAGATGACAGAAAGTCCACGTCATGATACATATTCACTCTCGCAGGAGGAGTTATATCGTGAAAAAGCTCAAAGCAAACTGTCACTACATCGTCCACAATATATGCCGAGTTTGTAGCATGTTATGAGGTCACATGGCAGGTGAATTGGCTGAAGAAATTCATGTCCGATTTAAAGGTGGTAGACGACATACATAAACCACTTAAGTTATACTATGATAATAATCCAATAGTATGTCTCACAACAATAAGTCAAGTGGTGCTGTCAAACACATTGACATAAAATATTATATTGTGAAAGATAAAGTCCGGGATCATATAATTAGTCTTGAGCATATAAGAATAGAAAAGATGTACACGGATCCGCTTACAAAAGGCTTACCACCCAGCGTGTTCAGAGAACACTTAGCGGCATGGATTTAAGGGAAAACCTATGATTCTTAGACAATAAGGGCCTAGTTGAGAATTAGTTTTAAAACAGAGAGGTGCATTGTAACTGTTTAATCTAATGGCAACTGACTGTGACGATAAGGCACACTCTATGCACTGATATATAATGAAATGGGAACAAGATAAAGTAAGTAAGTTGAGTTTAAGTCATAAGGTGAGATCAAGGGAGAGAATGGTAGATGATCTCCAACCAATTGGCCCTTGGATCCATGCTCTGATCGGGACGCCCAACCCTACATGGTTGGTGGGCCCCCGTCACACTGCGCAATAAAGAGAGGTGGGGGCCGGTGGCTCTCTTCACGAGGTTCACCGTGAGCAGCCACAGTCGCCCCACCAACAAACCCTAGCCCGATCTCGAGAGGGTGCGCAACTAGTGATGGGAAGCTCCACTGGACCACTTCACCGCTGCCTCTACGCTACTGTCTTCACTACACCGGCCTCAACGCTGTCACCACTTCACCGCCTGGACACCATCGACCATGGACGGCTCCAGTTCCTCCGCCAAACCCTCCGATGGTCGGTGATGTCTCATCTCTCACCTTCTACTCTCTGTTACTCTATTTCTTCATGTACTAGGATGAACTACATCTTTTATTACGAATAGAAAGGTTGTACCCACTAGACCTATGCCTAGTTGATCCTACAGTTCTATCAAGTGACAGTACACTTGAGTTGCCTTTGGTGTCTACGGAGTACCTCCTTGACCTTTCTGCCTGTGTGTTTCTGGCAGTGGAACCGCACGATCTTGAGGGTTTTTTTTATTGCCTCAATGTTTGATTACAAGCCGTAGTATCTGAACTCACGCACTAACTCACACCATACGCACACACCCCACATCTCTAGTACGCAAGCTAGACCTACAACCTATATCTAAAACTAAGAAAACACGGCTGAAAGATGTGACAGTGGTGGCACATCCGTACACGGCTGAAAGATGTGACAGTGGTGGCACATCCATACAAGACAACTGGAATTATTAAGGAAAACACTGTTATGGTGAGACACCCGGTGTTGATGCCAGGCATCGAACCCGAGCGGGTGGCATGCACACCCGCAGCGCACACCAACTGAGCTAGCACTCAGTTCTCGATCTTGAGGTTATTGAAGCAAATTCGTGGGTGAACGGCGACCTGATCTTTCCGAAGCTTTGCCATTTGCTGGTCCATTTCAGAGCGGAGACCCTTCTGAAGTTCTGATTCGTCAGCCAGTTTCACATGCTCTGTTTTTTTTTTTGGGGGGGGCTGTTTTTTTGTGGGGTGGGGAGGGTGTTACAGGGATGCACTTACGACATGTACAAATGAACAGATGAACGAGTAGTACGTATTTGTAAAGGACTGTCTAGCCCTGCCCTGCCGTCTGTCATAAACTGGTTGGTGGTTGCCTATCTTTTGGGGAAGAAAACCTACCATTAATTAAAATATTTATAAATGGTGTTTCGGTCGTAGCTAGGGTGATGATCAGCATCTGTAGATATTGTAATTAACTCGTCGTCGGTGCATGATTGAATATTGCTGGATTATGGAAAACGTGTGATTCCTCTGCACAACTGCCGGCCCACAAACACAAGTAGTACTAATAATATACGAATAGTTTTAACGTTAATAGTCATAGGTAATAATAATGAACAAGCTCATTCATCAACTCATGAAACTACAAGGTCATTGGTGCGCTCTTTCGTTATTTTTGGGTTTCAATTTGACTTCAATCTCGCGTCAGCATTGGTTTATTGTGGCCTCGCTCTGTCCGTCCTGTCGGAAGAGGCCTTACATTAGTATAAAATATATACAACTAGCCAAAAGACGTAGACACAATTGATCTTTTGATAGATGAATAATTTGATTTTTATTTTTATGAGTCAAAGCATAGACGTGAGACACGTGTACCTATGAACACATTTTGAAAAAACAATGATCTAAGAGATTGGGATTGACAAAGTCACCATAAACAGTCGAGGACCCATTGTTTATATATACACTAAATTAATAACACTATTAAATCCTAAAACAAACCTAAAAAATTCGAGCATTCGAATCAAAGCATGCCCATCGCCAAAAGAATATCATCACTAAATTCTGAAATAAATCTAGTAAAATACGATCATCTTTATCAAGTCCAGAATTAGGATGAGCAAGTTCCACCACAAATAATCTAACCAACTAAGCTACGCTCAGTTCGCATATTGATTTTTTTTATTTATTCATATATATCCCGCACAACAAGTTCAAATTTCTCGTCGTTGATCAACTCGGAGATATAAATTGAAGGATGTACGCCGTTGCTAGTTGTACTCTGAATCAGAATAAATATTATACTCGTACGTTTCTTTTGGCGGAGAAGGTACAATGTTCACATCGTCCAATCAAATACTAATGCCGTGGAGTTGATCATATTAGCCGGTCCACTAATAGTTATAGTTGCATACTTTCTTTTCTAGAAAAGAAAAAGGTAACCAGCTCTCGACAAAAAACTCAAAGCAACATTCTCATATGCCTAATTGTAACGCAGACGTACACTTTTGTGTATTGATCAATCAACATGAATCCAGGCACCAGGTCCTCATGTCACCTGTTTATAGTTTATAGTACAAAATACCCTCTTTCCTAGCTAGTTTTTTTGTTGCCTTAATAAGAAACTTCTTCCTTTTTTGCGAAAATAAGTAGCTTTCCTTTGAGTTGGAACTAGTGACCTAACCCTCTTCAATTTTCTAGCTAGTTTATGTATGTGTTTAGCTCAATCAAACCAGATGTAACAATGGATGGAGCTAGCCTCGGATTCAGCCTAATTAACCGGCCGGCTGCCGGCCGGTGCGTGTTCAGTACCAGCCTACTAGGACAGGACGACGTACACGGTACAACGGGTTGGGCAGTCAGGCAGGCAGGCGTGCGTGCGTGCTACAGCGCACGTACGCTATTGGGTGTACAAAAAGTACTCGGCCACGATACAACGGCCCATCCATCCATCTCCACGAACCGTGGTGCGTGGCACAGTATACGTGCTGTACGGACCTGCATGTGCCATGTCGTCGACCAACCATGACGCGCTACCCAAATCCCAGATCAAGACAATACTGCCCATTCAAAACACCCAATTACTATCGGATTTTGAACTGACACAATCATACCGACAGTGACGAGGGTCAGCTATTATTGTCGGTTCCTACAAACCGGCAGTGTTCTTCAACTTCACTATCGGTCTTTTACACAACCCGACAGAGTTCAGTTCCACCAACACTGTCGGTTCATAAGACCATCCGACAGTGTAACCTCTAACATCAGTGTCGGTTTGTGTTTTAACCGGCTATGTTGTCGTAACCAGCACTGTCGGTTTATAACAAGACCCAACAGTGATGGCTAAGCCAACACTGTCGATTTGTGGTTCAACCCGGCAGTGCTATCTTGGCCATCACTGTCGGTTTGTTGCTAACCGACAGTGATGGTTACGACAATACTGGCGGTTTGTATAAGACCCGGTAGTGATGGCTAAGACAACGCTGCCGGTTTGTGGCTCAAGCCGGCAGTGCTATCTTGGCCATCGCTGCCGGTTTGTTGCTAATCGGCAGTGATGACCTGTTCGTATTTTATTGTGTTATAATTTATTTTAATTTATATTTTTTCATGGAATTGGGTTTCGCTTTATATACGCTACGTAGACGACAGGTCCATCAATATTAAATATTACAAATGTTACGGTTACAGTTCAAATGTTCTTATCAAGATCTCGATCCCTCAAAATAAAAAAGAAATTATTCGATAAGATGAAACATGCTTCTCGGACTTCTTACAATAATCTAGCGAGCCACTCTGGGCCATACTGGTCCTTGAACTTCACGGATTGTGCAATGAAAAATACCCCATCTTTTTCCAATACCTCGGCTAAGATGAATTTTGCCAGCTCCGATTGCAGTGCGACGATCTCCATGTCTAACAGTCTTTCATGGTTATATTTCTTGCGCTGTCGTTTAAAAAAGATGATATCCAAAGAGAAATCAGTAAATCATTTTGTTGAATTATTAACAGACATAAATAAAATGGAGATTATGCACACCAACTTATCTGCTTCTTCCGATTTTTCGCTGATGTAGCGAAGCATTGCCCACATTACATAAAACCCGAATTCATTGTTTCCCGCCGGCTGTTTTAGGTACTTCCCCTCCATTTCGACAACCATGAATGTGACCGGCGTCCCACCGATATGTCTTCTTCGGACACTGTGCAACATTAAAAGGAGAAATATTAGAAAGCGGTATGTATGATTAAAAAATAATATGTTATTAGGATCGCTTACTAATTCAGCACTGCCACCGGTGCATCTAGATGATAAAATGGTTTTTTCTTCGAGTCCCACACCTCGATCACATTTTTAGCAAGATTGACACAAATAAAGACGAAATGGTTGCTGCAATCACATAATCCTAATTATCGAATAATTTTAACGAAAAAAGAAGCATAAAATTAAAAGCCGAGAACACATACTCGCATTTATAGGCTAGAAGTATGTGGGTTTTATTTTTCATCTTGAATTCATCAAAAACAGCAATCAATCTCTCTTTCAGGTCTTCCACGTCATATCCATGGAGGCATAAACATGTCTTCTCATTGACTCGCAAGGGGTCCAAGAAGCCTTTGTTATCCCATTTGCTTTTTAGTATGCAAAATTTTGCTATGCACCTACATAAAATTATAGAAAGTGCTCAAAAGTTAATAATTTGTGTCTCGAGAGAGTAGTTAATTGTAATATCGTGCGTGTAGGGTACTTATATAGTCCACAGCGTCAACATTTGTGAATCGAGAGAGCGTTTCTGGTATAGCTGGAACAAGCACTCTCACTCGACATCGAACTTCTCTTCTTCAAGATAATAAAAAACATGTGGCGAACGGATAATAACCTTAAAACCAAAGTCATCCGTCTCTGTTGCTTGAGCCATATAATATTCATGCAACTGGCGCATATATGTTGTCAAATTTTTATACTTGTCATCGGGAACCAAAAGATTGCCCCTTTCATACTTTATTGCCGGTGTTACCGTCCCTTGTACATCATAATAGATGTTCGTGGCCTCTTCCGTGGTTAATTCAGGGTTGTCTTCGACGTACTTCTGTATCTTCCTTAAATCTTCATTGTGTATTTCTTTGGCCCTTATTGTAGCGTACTGATTATGTGTTTGCCTTTCGAATTCGGACTTCAACAAACACGGAGGTAGTGAGGCACAGAGATTGAAGAAACTAACACAATCTTTCTTCGAGATGTGTGCTGTAAATTTTTCTTTCATCAAGTTTGTAACGCTGCCACTGAATGGCCTTTTCCTTTTTTGTTGGTCCACTTTGGGAGCATTAGCGATCGAATCCAATGACCTTTTCTGTGACTACAAGGATGCCTTTGATCTTGTTTTGGGCTGAGGTGGAGGAGGAGGATGACGACGAGAATTCTGTTTTCTTGGGGCTGGTGAAGATGGAGGAGGAGAAGGAGTCTTCTAGGGTGCTCCTTGGTTCTGAGTGCTTGGGTGAGCACGTCTTTCTCCCTACTAGAAGTGTGAGTCCCTTGCCTCACCTCCTCAGTTACCTGGGAGATCCTCTGGATGAGTTCGCTCATGGGTGGATTTGTGGAGCTAAAGCTCCCGTCCTCGGTGTGTCATACATTCTTTCCCATACAGTATATTACCGATCTTGGCTCCCAATGGACGATCTCAACCTGAACACTTTCCTCAGCAAGGCGATCCATCTTTTCAAGTTCTGCTTTAAATTCTGGCATCTTCTTGGCATAGCCACGAGAGCCGAGATGATGAGGATTCATCGCTTTCTGCGAGTTCTCCTTATTCTTCCTTTTTAGTTCTAAGTACTCCTTAGATAACATGTATTCCTTGAAATCCTATCAGAAGTCCTTCTGCTTCCTAAACTGTCCATCATCGAAATCTGACTCTTTATTTTGGAGGACAAAATATTTGTACAATGTCCCCTTGAAATTCTTGAAGCATGTCCCCATGATTTCTTTTGTTTTTTTCTTGACTACCTTCTTGTCATACTTCGTTGGGAAAGTGAAATACTCTGGGATCTTGATATCCCAGATGTAATCCTTCTCACTTTCGGGAACCCTCCATGGGTCATTATCTTTCCCAATCCACATCCTGTACCTAATTAGGATGAAGTCCCTTACAAGTAACCCGAGGATAGTCTTGTATTTGGTCAAAGCTATAGGCGGTGAGAGTGGATCCCTGAATTCATCGAACTTAGTGATGTGTCAGTGTGCATTCCTACCAACAGGAATCTTTGACACGCCTCGCTTGGATTAGGCCTTCCTGCTACCCGAACCCTCTCGCTCCTCGGCCGGCAGAGGCTCCTGCTGGAGACACCAAGTAAGCTATGACCCTCTCAATTGATTAGCATGTGTGGCTACATAGTCACATGATACCAAAGTTACCTAGCCATCTTGGTCATTTTGACCCAGCTCGAGCAGGCCGAACGGGGTCCATGGCTGCTCATTGTGAGAGGAGGTACTTGCAGCATCTAACAAATTAAATTGTTCTTCATGATTTTAGCATGAAAAAGCTTGTCCAACACCGGTTGAGATGGTTTGGACATATCCAATGAAGACCTGCTGAGGCACCGGTGCGTAGTGGAATCCTATGCCAGGATAGTAACATGAAGAGAGGCAGAGGAAAACTAAAGTTGACTTAGGTAGAGGCAATAAAAGGAGACTTCAAAGGATGGAATATGTCCAAAGACTTAGCCTTAGATAGGAGTGCTTAGAAAACAGCTAGTCACGTGCTTGGACCTTGATTGCTTCTGCTGGGTTTCAACTCTAGCCTACCCCAACTTGTTTGGGACTTTAAGGCTTTGTTATTGTTGTTGTTGTAACAAAGACTTTCTCATCTAAAAAGTTAAAATAGTTGTTTAAAATGCCAACATTCAACACAGAACACGATTCATGAACATAAGAGGCAACTGTCGTAGCAAGTTAGCAACCACTGAAAAAAAATCAGAGATCGTATATGACCAATAATGATTACCCACCAATATGATTAAGTATGATTTCTAACAATGCAATCATGGCAGGCTACTAAATGCAAGCATAAATGCAGATACCAACATCTGGTTAAGCTCAATCTAATTGCAAGCCTTCATAGGTTGTATACTGATGCATAATACCAAAATTATATAGGAACCATGGAGTGGACCATGCTACCATAGTTATAGCAAATATCACACTAAAAGTGGAGTTACCAAATACCAAGCACATACCACTCAACATGGCCAATTTAAACAGTTGCTTCCTAAAGGCTAGATCATTCCATCAAGTTATGTTGCCAAGCAAAAACTGGCACTCTTAAACATTACAATACCACAATAAGAACGGCGTTTATATGCAGAGTAATTGTGCCATCTTATTGAACCCTCATATCTAAATGATAAATTATACAACATGATTATAAGTATATGACAGTGAATGTACAGAGTTTAACCACATTAGGTACTTTTACTAGTACTCCTGCAATGGATTGGCCTAACGTTTTTCCCCGCTAAGTAACTGCGGTTCTTCTCATAAGTTGGCCCTCAAAAAAATTAATACTAGCAATGCAGGCGTAAAGGTATTGATCAAACTTTCAGATAATTTTATACAAGATTGACATTCCCATACTTTATAGGACTTTCTAAGCATTTTTGGCCCCTACTGTTCTAAACTCAAACTTTTCTAATGCATCCAAATTTACTTCAACTACAAACAGGTTACAATCGCTACACCACTAGCTACAGCTGCAGTGCTCGTTCAGTAGCTCATTACTAACAAACTGAACAGAGCTAACAAAAACCAGCAATGAGAGTGACATTGCCAAAATTAGCATGATGTACACTGAGGTCAGCAGTACAGATAAACAAATCACACCGGCATGCTCAGTTCCACACTAGTAAACCATGATACTATCATTTTGCCTTGAAAACCTCCCAATGCCCACCCCTAAAGTCCCATTAGCCCTAACACGCAAAATGCCACACGGATTACAAGTCAATGCAGGAGAGGACCTACCAAATCATGGTCGCCGCCGGCATGCACTCACAGTGGGGCATTTCATCAACCACATAGCGGACAGTGAGCCACGCACTCACCGTGGGGGGTGGGGAAGCAGCTATTAGCGTGCTCCCGAAGGCCTCGGCAGTGGGAGTGCAGGCATGGAGGAGGGGCATGGTCGGCGTCGTGGACGAGGAACGTGGGCACGAACAGCGTGGTGCTCTGGCGTGGGGCGGTGGACGGCATCGCGGACGCTGGCGCGGGACTAATGGGGATGCATCGAGGGGATGCACGGGCGTCGACGTTGAAGAAGAGGAGTGCGGGGCTAGGAACGGTGGTGTGGGGCGGTGGGGCGGAGTGCGTGGGGGCGGTGGTGCCCGTCGGCATGGGGTGGTGCTCCGGCGGCGTGGGAGGAGGGTTGGCTTGGGGTTGAAATGACTTTGAAAATTTTTACCATGCACCTTGCTTTTATCCCAATGGTTCATCACTGCGGTTGTAAGGTCTAAACCGAGCGGTGATGAGGCAACATCACCTTTGTGGGGCCATTCACAAGCCGATAGTGATGGGGGTGTAGCGATTACGGGTTAAGTAGTATATTTTTCCCTTTCTTTGAAATCTACCGGTGGCTCAACGGTTAAGACGGCATAATATAGCCCCGAGACCCCTGTTCGAGTTCTAGGTGGCCCAATTTTTTGGTTTAATTTTATAAATTATTAAGCGCTCTAAAAGGTCAAAAACAAAAAATAAAATTAGCCTTGACACACCTTCTATACTAGCGTAGCGATTAAGACTCAGAACTCTACTCCCTGAGACTAGAGCTCGAACCCGAGGGCTGGCACAATTTTTTTATAAATCACTGTTGGTTTTTAAAATAAACCGACAGTGATAAATAGTATCACTGTTGGTTTCGTCTCATCACTGTCAGTTTTTTAAAACCAACAGTGATGTTTATATATATAAAAAATTCCTTTTATGTACTGAATAAATAGAAGCATGTGTTTTCCTACGTCGAAATGGCTTAAAAAAATTTTGGCAAGCATGTACACCCAAATTAAAACCTCACATAGGATCTTAGATTTTTCTGATCAAGTTTTTTATTTATTATATTGTTCTGTGTGCTAAATGAGACAAAAGAGGGTGAATTTCATCTTGACCCAATAGATTTTTTCATAGACCTCCACAAAATTCTTATCCCTAGGGCACATGAGAGTATGTATAAAAGTTTGGCACCATTCTGAATCTTTTCGTGGGTAGACTTCGTTCAACCTATAATTAATCGGTGACGTCGCGCGAAAATTCAATTAAACCTTAGAAAGTAACAAACCTTCTCCGAAAAATCCCAAACTTGGTGTTTCCTTCACCCATGGCATGTGCAAGCCTAAGAAAAAGTTTGAGATCAATATGACATCGGAATACATATGAACCACAGAAACCTTGATAACATATGTGTACAGTCATGGTTCGATGAAAGGGCTCATGTATCTCTATGAAGCGATCATACTCCGTCTATGTTGAAATGGCTTAAAAAAATTTGGCAAGCTTGTATACCCAAATTAAGGCCCCACACAAGAACTTAGTTTTTTTTATTTTTTTATTATATTTTTCTATGTGCTGAATGAGACAAAAGAGGGTGAATTACATCTTGGACCCAATAGATTTTTTCATCGACCTCCACAAAATTTTTATTCCTAGGGCACATGAGAGTCTGTGTAAAAATTTGGCACCATTCCGGATCTTTTCGTGGGTAGACTCCGTTCAACCTATAATTAATTAGTGACGTCACGCGAAAATTCAATTAAACCTCAGAAAGTAGCAAACCATGTCCGAAAAATCCCAAACTTGGTGTTTCCTTCACCCATGGCATGTGCAAGCCTAAGAAAAAGTTTGAGACCAACACGGCATCGAAATGCATGTGAACCACAGAAACCTTGATAACCTATGTGTATAGTCATGGTTCGATGAAATGGCTCATGTACCTCTGTGAAGCATGTATACTCTATCCATGTCAAAATGGCTTGAATTTTTTTTGACAAGCATGTATACTCAAATTAAGGCCCCACACAAGATCTTAGGTTTTTCTGATCATTGTTTATTTATTATATTTTTCTGTGTGCTGAATGAGACAAAAGAGGGTGAATTTCATCTTGACCCAATAGATTTTTTCATCGACCTCCACAAAATTCTTATCCCTAGGGCACATGAGAGTATGTGTAAAAGTTTGGCACCATTCTGAATCTTTTCTTGGGTAGACTCCGTTCAACCTATAATTAATCAGTGACGTCGCGCGAAAATTCAATTAAACCTCAGAAAGTAGCAAACCATCTCCGCAAAATCCCAAATATGGTGTTTCCTTCACCCGTGGCATGTGTAAGCCTAAAAAAAGTTTGAGACCAATACGACATCGGAATGCATATGAACCACATAAACCTTGTTAACCTATGTGTATAGTCATAGTTCGATGAAATAGTCCATGTACCTCTGTAAAGCATGTATACTCCGCCTATGTTGAAATGGCTTGAATTTTTTTGGCAAACATATATACCCAAACTAAGGCCCCACACAAGAATTTAGGTTTTTTTATCATTTTTTTATTTATTATATTTTTCTATGTGCTGAATGAGACAAAAGAGGGTGAATTACATCTTGGACCCAATAGATTTTTTCATCGACCTCCATAAAATTCTTATCCCTAGGGCGCATGAGAGTCTGTGTAAAAATTTGGCACCATTCCGGATCTTTTCGTGGGTAGACTCCGTTCAACCTATAATTTATTAGTGACGTCGCGCGAAAATTCAATTAAACCTCAGAAAGTAGCAAACCATATCTAGAAAATTCCAAACTTGGTGTTTCCTTCACCCATGTCATGTGCAAGCCTAAGAAAAAGTTTGAGACCAACACGACATCGGAATGTATATGAACCACAGAAACCTTGATAACCTATGTGTATAGTAATGGTTCGATGAAATGGCTCATGTACCTCTGTGAAGCATGTATACTCTATCTATGTCAAAATGGCTTAATTTTTTTTCGACAAGCATGTATACTCAAATTAAGGCCCCACACAAGATCTTTGGTTTTTCTAATCATTGTTTATTTATTATATTTTTGTCTGTGCTGAATGAGACAAAATAGGGTGAATTACATCTTGGACCCAATAGATTTTTTCATCGACCTCCACAAAATTCTTATCCCTAGGGCACATGAGAGTCTATGTAAAAGTTTGACACCATTCTGTATCTTTTCATGGGTAGACTCCGTTCAACCTATAATTAATCGGTGACGTCGCGCGGAAATTCAATTAAACCTCAGAAAGTAGCAAACCATCTCCGGAAAATCACAAACTTGGTGTTTCCTTTACCCGTGGCATGTGCAAGCCTAAAAAAAGTTTGAGACCAATACGACATCGGAATGCATATGAACCACAAAAACCTTGTTAACCTACGTGTATAGTCATGGTTCGATGAAAAGGCTCATGTACCTCTGTGAAGCATGTATACTCCGCCTATATCGTAATGGCTTAATTTTTTTTTGGCAAACATGTATACCCAAACTAAGGTCCCACACAAGATCTTAGGTTTTTTGATCATTTTTTTATTAATATATTTTTCTCTGTACTGAATGAGATAAAAGAGGGTGAATTACATATTGGACCCAATAGATTTTTTCATCGACCTCCACAAAATTCTTATCCCTGGGGCACATTAGAGCCTGTGTAAAAGTTTAGCACCATTCTGGATCTTTTCATGGGTAGACTTAGTTCAACCTATAATTAATCGGTGCCGTTGCGCGGAAATTCAATTAAACCTCAGAAAGTAGCGAACCATCTCCGGAAATTCCAAACTTGGTGTTTCCTTCACCTATGTCGTGTGCAAGGTTGAGAATAATTTTGAGACCAATGCGACACCGGAATATATATTTCTAGTTGCCCAACAAATGTTACACGAATTACATGCATGCCAATAATTAAACACACAAGCCGTACAAATTTAAATTAGAACCCAATTAAACTACAACCATGCAAACCTAGCTAAATAAACATTAATTACTATCGGAATCACTACCGGGATCGATCGGGCCATGCACACTAATATGCCTCTATAGCCATATATGGTAATTGATGTCATGGATTATGTATCTGCTTGTATCGATGAAGGTTGTAAGGAAAATGGACCCTTGGCCCATTTACTTTGGATTTTGGTGTTTGATGACCAACACAACCAAATTGGACTAATGAATTTGCAAGTGTTTGTTTTGTAGTCCAATAGGGTGCAAGACGTGACTTGGACGAAGGCGACGTGATGATCCGATGATCAACACCTCAAGCAAGACCTTAGAAGCACAAGAAAAGACCCAAGATGTCAAGCAAAGTCCAAGCATGAAGATAGGAACCAAGCCGTATGCGCAAGATCGCAAAAAAACGAGCTCATGAGAGGCAGCCGGACTGACGGATTGGACCGGACGCTGGAAGCGCGACCGGACGCTGGACCGTGGTTTCGGCGAGACAAAGCGACCGGACGCAAGGACCGGACGCTGGCAACAACCGGCCGGACGCAGAACGCAGCAGCGTCCGATCGAAAGTCTGAAGAGGTTCAGTAGCTGCTGAATCGCGACCGGACGCGTCCGGTGAGAAAGCGACGCCGACGGTGGCGGCGTCCGATCGGTAGTTCAGCGGCTACTAACAGTCGGGGACGACCGGACGCGTCCGGTCAGGGCGATTCAGCGTCGGTCGACAAGAGTAATTGCGGGAGTTCGACCCCAACGGCTACTTTCTCGGTGGGGCTTATAAATACAACCCCAACCGCCATTTGAGTAGCGTGGAGCCGAGGAAACATATCAAGAGTGTTGATACACCATTTGAGTGATCTCCACATGCATAGTGCTTAGTGTTTTATTAGGTGATTAGCATAAGTGCTTTGCGAAGTGCTTAGGTTGATTAGACCATCGCTTATGCGCTTGCTCTAGGTGTTTGCCTAGTGTTTAAGTGAGGTTTGCATACCTCTTGCCACCCGTGCTTGTGAGCACAAGTGTTGTACATCGGAGGGGCTTGAAGTCTTGCGAGATCACACCAACCGCGTTTGTGGTGTGGCCGCCACCGTGTCACCGGAGGGAACAAGGCCCATGGCGTTTGGCCGAAAAGCTTGATAGTGAAGACGGCGGGGAGCATCCGGGAGAGGCTTGCGGAAGGCACGTCGGAGACCCACTTGCGCGTGGGAAGGCCCGAGGCTATCCACGGAGTTACCCGACCGGGAGCTTGGCCCTTGCGAGGGATTCATTGCGAGGGGCTCCAACAAGGACTAGGGGGAAGCTTGCGCGCTTCTCGATACCTCGGTAAAAAATACCCGAGTCGTCGACGGGAGTTTGCATATCTCTACCTTGCTCTTTAAGCTTCCGCATTTACATTGATCATATTATTATCATTTTGCGGTAGAGATAGCAACACACTAGCAAAACCGTAGTTGCACATCTAGATAGATTATCTTTTGCATAGGTTTTGCTAGAAGTAGAAAAAAGAGGCCATAGTTTTGAGTTAGTTTTTAAGTTGCCTAATTCACCCCCCTCTCTTAGGCGTCCACGTGTCCTTCAATTGGTATCGAGAGCGGTTGGCTCATATTTGGACCTTTGGCTTAACCGCCGTTGAGCCGACGCTTGTAGAGTGGTTGGGATGGATACCGCTAGGCCTCCACAATTTGACGGCTCTAACTTCCCATACTATAAAGCTAGAATGGCTTGCCACCTTGAGGCGGTTGATTTGGGTGTATGGAGAGTCACTCGTGACGGGATGAAACCCATCAAGAATCGAAAAACCCACAAAGAGTGATGAAAAAGAAATGCATTTTAATGCTAGAGCTAAGAATTGCTTGTTTGAATCATTTAGCATGGATGTGTTTAACCAAGTGTTCACCTTAAATACGGCACATGAAATTTGGTTAAAACTTCAAGAGCTCCATGACGGTACAAGTAATGTCCGTGAGCAAAAACATTGTCTAGCTAAGCAAAATTATGATTCCTTTGCTATGAATGATGATGAGCTTGTTCGTGATATGTATTCTCGATTGAATCTAATTATCAATGAGCTCCATTCAATAGGATTATTAAAGCTAGATGATGCGGACATCGTGAGGAAGATCGTCTCCGTTCTACCACAAAAGAAATATGCAAGCATCATCACCATCCTTCACAACATGGAGAACTTGAGCACCATGACCCGGGCATTGTCATTGGCAAGCTAGTGGCATTTGAAATGTCACGTAAGATGGGTCAAGGAGAAGCATCTTCATCAAGCAAAGGCAAAGCTCTCGCTTGTAGCGAAAAGAAAAGAAGATGAAGGGCAAGCAAGTTGAGTCAAGCTCAAGCTCAAGCTCCTCAAGTGAAGAAGAAGAAGATGAGGATGATGATGATGATGAACAAGAATCAAGTGATGATGATCAATCTTCCTCCTCCACCTCCGACCTTGATGAAGAATCAATCAAATTAATCAACAAGGTGGAGAAGATGATCCAAAGGCTCAATGTCAAGGGTGTGCCCATCCAAATTCAAGATCTCATTTTCACCAATCAAAGAAATGAGCAAAGAAAGAGAGGATGCTACGGATGCGGCGAGATGGGGCACTTTGTGGAAGTTTGTCCAAACAAGCCCACACCCAAGACAAAGAAGAAGGCGTGCAAAAACAAAGCCCTCACAACAATAAGGTCATGGGATGATTCTTCAAGTGAAGAAGAAAACCATCACAAAAGGCGAGGTCATAAGCACTCATCATCAAGCTCTTCTCGTGTGTGCCTTATGGCACGAGGTAACAAAAGCTCATCCTCTAGTGAGAGTGATAGTGATGATGACTTGCCTTCTTACAATACAATTGTGCAACAAAATCTTAAATATGCTAAAGTTTGCACTAGTCAACAAAAGAAGCTCAAAACTTTAAAAGAAGAGCTAGGTAGTTCACAAGAAGCATACAAGAATTTGCTTGAACAATATGAAAACTTTGCAAATCTCAATGTTGAACTATCTACTAAAATTGAGCAACTTGAGGCTAGTGCAACAATAAGTGCATGCACAATTAATGATATGCAACTTGAAAAGAAAAATGAAAAATTAAAAGAAAAGTTAGCTAGCTCACAAAATGATTATCAAAGTTTGCTTGCTAAAATGGAAATCATGTGCAAGCATTGTGATGAGCTAACAAATAAAGTTGCTAATCTTGAGGCCATCAAAAATACCCCCACCAAGGCATCTAAAAGAAATGACATAATTAAAAAGGATGCCTCTACTTCTTGTAATGATTTATATTTAGACTCACCCTTGTGCAATCAAGCTTGTGTTGAGAAAGTGATTGTAGATACATGCACACAAGAGGTTGTAAAGGAGAATGAGAAACTCAAGCAAGAAGTAGTTCGCCTCACCAAGGACTTGACTCAAGTGAAAGGCAAGACGAAGCAAACCCAACTTCATCAAGATAACACCGTCAAGGGAGTGAAGAAGCTTGATGAAGGACAAATCGTGGTTTGCTACATGTGCCACAAAGAAGGCCACAAGTCCTATGAATGCAAGGTGAAGAATGGGGGAGGAGCAAAGAAGAAGGAGAAAAAGCAAACAAGCAAGCTCTCCAACACCTACACCAACAAGGTGGACAAGAAGGCCTCCACACCTTATCTCTTGAAGAAGAAGAAAAATGACAAGGTGGTGGCCATCAAGGTGAACAAGCAAGCAAACAATGGGGTCAAACGCTTTTGGGTGCCAAAGGAAATCATTTCCAGCATGAAGAGCACCAAGAAGGTTTGGATCCCGAAAGGGAATTAAGAAGTCCGTCAGACCACGGGGAATTTGGAGACTTGGCAAAGTATGGGTGCATTTCATGGGGTGCATCATGATGGACAAAACCATTGCCAAGTGGGTTAGTGAATACTATGGACCCAAATTCCCCTTCCCATGTTAGGTAACTAGATGTTATTGCTTTTAAATTGGTACATCTTGCAATTAGTTCTTCCTACAATTGATATCTTTAAGCATCTAGTTACTTTTCATGCCTAGGGTTGCATTTGCATGCTTATATCTTTTGTCATGCATACACTAGGTATTTCATATGGTAGGCTTGCTCGGTCTCATTTGTAACCCTTGGAGCAAACCTACATGGTTTAAAATTGCTTAGGAGCATGGCACATAGCTTGTCTTACTATTGTTTATCTAATATGTGCCAAAGTCCAAATTGTAGATAATTTTCTCCCAAATATCATCTTTCAAGTGGTATTTTGACTCCAAAATCAATTGTGCATGAGTACTACAAGTATTCCATGTCTCCATGCACAAATTTAGGGGGAGGATCATCTACAAGATGGATGCTTTGAGACTAACACCTTTTTCAAGTTTATCATGTGTGTAGTGGTCTCATTGCAAGGAAAATGGAGTCCCCGAAGAGAAGCATCGTTCTTCAGTTGGCATCATCATGTTGATTTCATTTCATATTTATATGCTTTCTCCATGCATTATATAGATTAAACTCTCTCGTGCAACAATTTGCTAATTATGCATATGCTTTGCTTTCTACCATATGTATGCATATATTTAGTCTATATAATGCGAGAGTCAAATTTTGTGATCCATTTCACTCTATACACAAAGGATCATGAAATTTGACCCTCCCTTGTGCTACTAATGTCTTCCTTTTTAGTGTTTGATGCCAAAGGGGGAGAATTTGAAGGACCAAAGGCAAGCATCAAGTTGATGTCTACAAGTGGTAATGGTCCGAGAAAGGGAGGAAAGTGAATTATGGATTAGTCTATGTAATGGGAATTTTTTTAAACAAGATAGGCTCTAATCCATAATATCACATGGGGACATTTGCAAGGGCAAGACATGCTTTTGAGTAAAGTTTTAATTGGTATCTATCAATTAGTATCATATAACCTTGCTCTTTGCATTGCATCCTAGCAAGTAGATAATTTTAAATTTAAATTTTTATCATTTGCTTGCTTTGGTCGTGTTGTCATCAATCACCAAAAGGGGAGATTGTAAGGAAAATGGACCCTTGGCCCATTTACTTTGGATTTTGGTGTTTGATGACCAACACACACAAATTGGACTAATGAATTTGCAAGTGTTTGTTTTGTAGTCCAATAGGGTGCAAGACGTGACTTGGACGAAGGCGACGTGATGATCCGATGATCAACACCTCAAGCAAGACCTTAGAAGCACAAGAAAAGACCCAAGATGTCAAGCAAAGTCCAAGCATGAAGATAGGAACCAAGCCGTGCGCAAGATCGCAAAGAAACGAAGTCAGAGAGGCAACGGACGCCGGACCGGACGACCGGAAGCGCGACCGGACGCTGGACCGGTGGTTTCAGCAGACAATGACCGGACGCAAGGACCGGACGGCTGGCAACAACCGACGGACGCAGGAACGCAGCGTCCGATCGAAAGAAGAGAGGTTCCAGCGCTGCTGAATCGCGATCGGACGCGTCCGGTGGTGAGAAGCGATCGACGCTGGCGGCGTCCGATCGGTAGTTCGCGGCTTCTAACGTCGGGGGACGACGGACGCGTCGGTCGGGACGATTCAGCGTCCGGTCAGGAGCAGAATTGCGGGAGTTCGACCCCAACGGCTACTTTCTCAGTGGGGCTTATAAATACAACCCCAACCGCCATTTGAGTAGCGTGGAGGTGAGGAAACATATCAAGAGTGTTGATACACACATTTGAGTGATCTCCACATGCATAGTGCTTAGTGTTTTATTAGGTGATTAGCATAAGTGCTTTGCGAAGTGCTTAGGTTGATTAGACCATCGCTTATGCGCTTGCTCTAGGTGTTTGCCTAGTGTTTAAGTGAGGTTTGCATACCTCTTGCCACACCCGTGCTTGTGAGCACAAGTGTTGTACATCGGAGGGGCTTGAAGTCTTGCGAGATCACACAAACGCGTTTGTGGTGTGGCCGCCACCGTGTACCGGAGGGAACAAGGCCCACGGCGTTTCGGCCGAAAGCTTGATAGTGAAGACGGCGGGGAGCATCCGGGAGAGGCTTGCCGGAAGGCACATCGGAGACCCACTTGCGCGTGGGGAAGGCCCGAGGCTATCCACGGAGTTACCCGACCGGGAGCTTGGCCCTTGCGAGGGATTCCTTGCGAGGGGCTCCAACGAGGACTAGGGGAAGCTTATGCGCTTCTCGATACCTCGGTAAAAATACCGAGTCGTCGACGGGAGTTTGCATATCTCTACCTTGCTCTTTAAGCTTCCGCATTTACATTGATCATATTATTATCATTTGCGGTAGAGATAGCAACACACTAGCAAAACCGTAGTTGCACATCTAGATAGATTATCTTTTGCATAGGTTTTGCTAGAAGTAGAAAAAGAGGCCATAGTTTTGAGTTAGTTTTTAAGTTGCCTAATTCACCCCCCCCCCCTCTTAGGCGTCCACGTGTCCTTCAAAGGTCAATGCCCGTATGAGTGCACTCTCTCGTGCCTCACAATACCGAAAGAATGGTCGGACATAGATGTAACCGACTAAGTGACGACTGCCCCTGTTAGTAATCCTTATGCAGTACTAACGTCCTTCTATAGTGAGCTGGCCGAGGTTTCTATTGCAGAAGTCCCAATCGTACCTAAGTTGCTCCGTAGCTTGGTCTAGAACGACTCACAAGCCACATGCAGCATAGGTAAGGTCCTAGAACACAATCTGCATGTGGAGAAAAATAAAAAAAATTAGAGAATGTTATTATAATAATAAACAACAAATAACCATGACTCAGGTATAAGCGACCATTTTACCACATCCGCACGGTTATAGCTCGCAAACCATTCGCTTGCTTGCGGGACGGGGATATCACCAGCATTCAAACCAAGCGCCTTAAAGTGCTAGAAATCAGGAACATCATAGTAAACACGTCGAAGTGCCTCTAAACAGAAGCGCACTGCATTGAATTGGGCGCTTATCATGTCCGGACTCTGTCTTCCCGTCTCATGGATATGGTTCCGATGATTTGCACCCCTCAAAGGGATGGAAAAACTGAGTTCACACGTCCATAGCCAATCACTTGCATTAAATGCCATGTTCTCGACGATGTCCGAGATAAAGAATTAGCTAAGTGCTATTCGCAGTCAATCTATTGGGGATATAGTCTGCGTCATATATGTATGCAACAATGATATTAAACTAATTACACTTCTTTGTTAGCATCAAAAAACAAAAGATGTTGGAAAATATTTCATACAATAGCTGGAACAAGGAATCGTGGAATGGCCACATTAGGAGTGAATGGCTCATCGCCAGGGTGGAAACCTGGTTCTTGTGGTGGGGGAGGTCCGTTGTTTATACCACCTGATCGATTAAATGCAAAAAATATGAACATAAAATATATGCACAAAAAATTCTTCCAAGTAAAATGTGGCAACATAATTAAATATAGATCGAATGCAAGGAATAAGAATATATATAAATGTAGAATGCAAAGAAACATGAATATAAATATAGAGCAAATGAATATAGATAGAATATTGGAGAAGACAACATATCAATACCAATGAAAAATGCAGGAGCCATGACCAAATCACGTAGAGAGAGTAGATTTCTTGAGAAGTGAGAGTGAAACGTGAGAAATGAGACTGTCAAAGTTCGTGGGTGGGTGGGATCGATGTATGTGGCCGGCGGTTTGTTTTATATAGGGGGGCATAGACATCACTGTCGGTTTTCAGTTATAATCGACAGTGAAAGTGAATATCACTGTCGGTTTTTTAAATAGAACTGACAGTGAAGGTGCATATATGTAAAGGACCGTGGGAAAGTTTTAACAACAACGATATATTTATTTAGATAGAGTACAGAAATACATCAAAAAATAACAAAAATATTAGAAATAAATTACGTATACGATAACAAAGACCTTACACTAAAATTTCATATACGATAACAAAGACCTATTTGCATACAGGTCAATGTTACAATCAATGTGCATCAACACATTATAATTTAACCACCTCAGTCGCATTCTTCTAGCACCAACTAGGGTCAAACAGCAGCGCCGACGTGGTCTAAGAGTAATACCGATTGGAGATGACAAGGTGGCATCGATGAATCCACGCCTCTACTGTACATGGCCTTTTTCTCGGTACAGTCCAGAGCGCACCGTAGCGGATGGCTCTGTGAACCTCGCGGTGTCTCCAATCTTCGGTGTTGCTCTATCTTTAGTAGCATTCTTCTAGTACCTCTTGTGTGCACCATTTTGATGGACTATGACGCATAACGATATCTGTGCGTGGAGGGATTTCTCCCACAGAGAGGCCATGTATGTGGAAACAGCAAACAAACAGACAGCCTATTCGCTGGTTGGTTTCTGGGTTCATAAGTCTGACTAGTGCTGGTTTGTTGTGAGAGGAAAAACACTGTATCATGGCTGATAAACCCTAGCTGAAACCAACAAGTCGTGGAGAGGCTCCCTAGCAGGGCACCATTTTATAGGCTAGCTATCGTGGTAGGTGGGAGCGGTGCTCTCATTGTGGTGATCGGCCGGGAGCACATCGCCCGTGGAGGAATATTCATATCACCGCCGGTCTTGATAAAACCGGCGGTGATAGGGTCATTAGTGCTAGTTTTTAGAATCAGTGGTGATTCCATATATCACCGCTCGGTTTTATGAAAAACCGGCGATTGCTAGGCTCGCAAACAATGCCCATTTGTTGTAGCGCTCAACTTTATTTTTTGAAATCGAGCCCCGCCGTGGTCTCTGGATAAAAAATAAAAAAATTGTCCCGCCAGGGTTTCGAACCGAGGGAGCGAGAAAGAGGGATTAGTGGCTTAACCGCTGCGTTAAAGGAGGATTTATGTTTGGAAACGTTTTGTTATCATATTTATAGTTTAAGTTGAGGTTCATTTAATTATGTAAAAATATTAAAAAAAAGTTTGCCGCACCTAGGATTCGAACCATGGGCGCGGGCTTCACAGTAGCTAGCTTTTACTGTTGTGCTATGATAGGGAGTACGTCAAGGTACGTTTTCTTTTTTGTTTTGTCCTCTGAACGGGAGTTAATTAATTCGAGGTACAAATTATAGGGCCTTAACCGCTGCGCTAGCATTAGGGATTACGTTAGTTTAGGTTATGTTTTTTCTTTTATCCGTTTAGTGCATGTAAATAAATATAACTTATTGTAAAATAATACAAATATTTGTGTCTCGATTATTTAATTCTATGATAATTATTTAATGGTGTATAATTATCAAATAATAGTGTTTCTGAACATCATCTCAATATTTGATTACATAGTCAATTATTTAATTTTAGAGAAGTGCACAAAATATAAATTAGATTACATAGTTGGTGAACAACGTCCGAATAATGATTATATAGTTAACAATAATCTAACTATCTTTAGGTGCATCAACAATGAGGGCCTCATTGTGATCAAACCGTACGTAAGCAGATTCGTCACCCTCTTGAAGGATAGGTAGGGGTACGTTCGCCACGAATGGAGGCATTTCCTGATAGCCCCTATAGTCTTCTTCGTCCATCACTCTATCGACACCGACAATCTTTTTTTTCCCTTCTAGGACTACTTTTAGCATTTCTTTTGTCTTGTTGTCCCTTGCATAGAAGACTTGCATAACATCTCTTGCAAGGACAAATGGATCGTCTCTATATGCGATCTTAGTGAGATCAACGGTAGTGAACCCTTCACTGTCAGTGTTGATTTCCTCGAGCCAGACCCACTGACAGCGAAAAAGAGCTGCCTTCAACAGACCATAGGCTAGCTCCCATACCTCCTCTATGAAATCATAGTATGTCGCCTACACATTGCTGTTTTCGTCATGAGCATCAAAACGAATAACACAATTTTGGTATGTGCTATTTCCATCTTGTTTTTTGTGTAAAATATGAATCCATTGATCTCATACCCTTAGTACTTAAGATATGTACTCAAATGTCCCTTGGCTAAGGCATCCAGTTGATTACCCAACTTTATTCCAAGCAAGCACCATCGTAACTAGTTGACAAATTCCTCCTTATGTTTTTTATCCAGCCAAGCCTATGACCTGCTCGGATACAGAGTTTGCAGCGATTGCCTATGCTCGTCAATGTATGGCATCAAACCCTCGGCTTGCTGGAGAACAGCGAACTATGTCTGTCTGAAAGAAATAGGGTTGTCTACTCTAACAGATTTCTCCCTGATCATTCCTTTGCCACGTAGTCTTTCCTCGTGACGAGATTCTAGAACTCTGACCCTTTTGATGTCTAGATAATATGTGCAGAACTCAATGGCCTCCTCCGTTGACCATCCTTCAACCATGCCCCTTCTGGCCTGAATCTATTCCTAACATACCTCCTGAAAACTTTTATCAATCTTTCGAAAGAGAACATCTGATGCATGTACATTGGGCCAAGGGCTCTAATTTGGTCAACAAGATGAATAAACAGATGCAATGAGAAATCAAAGTAAGTCGGTAGAAAATGCATCTCAAGCCTCACAAGGGTTTTGGCTATGTCCCACTGTAGCTACTCTAGCGTGGACACATCAATGACCTTTTTTGAGATCGCGTTGAAGAACGAGCACAACTTTATGATTGTGACGTGGACCTTTAGGGGGAGGATACCACGCAGGGCAACAGGGAGGAGCTAAGTCATAATGACATGACAGTCATGGGCCTTCATAGGGCCATAGTTGAACTTGAGTTCTCTCATGTTCACTAGCCTGTTCGGGTTTGCACAGTAGCCCATCAGGACTTTGAGTTCATTGAAGAAAGAAATAATCACACGCTTTTCTTCCTTCTTCAATGTCCATGACATAACCGGAAGTTTCAACTGGCCATTCTCTAGCTCCACGGGATGCTGCTCCTTCCTGATTTCTAAGTGTTGCATGTCTAGGCGTGTGGCTAGTGAATCCTTCGATGTCCTCCCGGTGTCCATCAAGGTGTTAAGCGTGTTAGCGCACACGTTTTTAGTGATGTGCATGGGGGCAAGACAGTGGCGTACACTCCGAAATGGCCAGTAAGGTAGTTTCTGGAAAACCAATTTTTTCTTCCAAACGCTCCCAACAGGCGCTGCTACTGCATTGTCCCTCTTCCCAAGGACAACCTCTAGTTTGTTGAGTTCTCGAAGTATCGCATGCCCGTCTCAATATTTTAGAGCTAAGCGTTTCTCAATAGTACCATTGAAATCTTTTCTGTTCCTGTGGTAAGGGTGATCCTTAGGTAGGAACCTACGGTGTCCCATATAAACTATATTTGAGTTATTTGGCAGATTTACCGCATCGATGTCGCCCAAGCACTCAACACATCCAGTATAGCCTTTTATCTTCTCTCCGGACAACGAACCTCGACCTGGCAGGTCGGTGATTGTAGCAATAAGTACTCCCTTGATCATGACATGTTTCTTTTTGTACTCGTCCCAAACATCCGGCAAACCCCTTTTCAAATATCTCCACTAGTTCATCGATCACTAGTTCTAGAAACACATCGATGTTATTCCTAGGTTGTCTTGGCCCTTGGATCAGTAGTGGCATCTGGATGTATGACTGCTTCATACAGACCCAAGGTGGAAGGTTGTATATACAGAGCGTCACTGGCCAGGTGCTATGATTGCTTCTAACCTGATCGAAAGGATTCATTCCATCTATGCTCAAAGCAAACCAAAGGTGCCTTACCTCTCCACCGATGTCCTTATAGAACATAGTATTGATAGCCCTCCAGTCATGCCCATCGGCGGGGTGTCTCATCATTGTATCTTTCTTACGCTCTTCACCATGCCAGCGCAACAACTTGGCTGACTTTGCATAAGCAAACAACCTATGCACCAGGGGAGCTATAGGTAAATACCAAACGACCTTTATGGGACCTCCTCTGGTCTTGGTACCCTCATCTGACGGCCCTTCCTTGAACCGTAGAGCTTCACACTTGGGGCACTTGTCCAAGTCTTTGTATTTTTCTTCATGGTACAATATGCAATCATTGGAACACGCGTGGATTTTTTTAACCTCGAGACCGATGGGACAGATCATTCGCTTGGCCAAGTATGTCTTTTCTGGCAACTCATTTTTTTCTAGGAGCATTTTCCTTATTATACCTAACAACTGATCGAAGCCTTTATCGCTCAATCCGTTTATCGATCTGAACTCTAACAGCATGATGTCGGCTTCCAGTTTGCTCATTGGACAATTCTTATACAATGGTGTTTTGCCATCTTGTCTCATTTTCTTTACCTTTCTTAGCTGTCTTTCACTAAGACACCCGGTCTCTACATTACGTAGCAGCTGAGAAATGCCATCGTTATCTTCGGTGTCGTCAGCTAGCGTGTTACTAAACACATTATTAACTGTGGTCATAGGTTCCGTGTTGACACCGGGTTCCTCGTCAGCATCGTGGATGGCTACGTCAGGCATATCCATATCATCATCATTTTCCTGCGGAACATTTACACCAACCTCGTCATGCATAGTCTATATCGTATAGTTTGGCATGAACCCCCTAGTAATCAAGTGCGATTGTATAGACTCAATTTGATAAAAGTTCCGTTGATTCTTGCAATCTTTGCATGGGCAGAAGATAGGGTTCCCATTCTCAGCATGGGCTTTGGCATCGATGATAAACTGGCTGACGCCATGCATGTACCGCTTGTCCATTCGGGACAGATGCATCCACTTTCGATCCGTCTCTACACAAAAAATATTGAGACAGTAATTATAAAGAATTAATAAGAAATCGAGCTTCATAAACAACAATTGTATCTCCAAAGTACCAAACATTATTGTACACTAATTATTAGAAAATTAAAATTGGTAGCCCCGGCCCTGTAAATTAAAAATTATAGTAAAAAATAATTATTGCACAATAATAAAGAATAACTATTCTACTCTACTTCTAAGAACTAATTATAGCATCACATACTAACAATGATGATCTTGATCACCATAGAATAATTAGCTAGAAATTTAAATGTGTTTATAGACACCAACTTTTTTGGATGATGGATTCACCATAATTTGAGCCTTGCACAAATGTCCAATTGAAAAAGTGCTCTCTAGAATGAAGAAAGAACTAGAATAAGAATCCAGCAATATAGCCATCAAAACAAAGCTAATTAAGCAATAAAATCAAAGAAGTTGATGTTTGTTACTAACCTTAAAGCAAAAAGATCAAGCCATTCTTCAAAATTCAAGCGCTAGCTTCATGGTGAAGAGTAGCCGCAACAATGGAGGGAAGGGCCTAAACACGTGCCTCTGTTCTCGGGATGAAAGAGAGCAGGAAAGGGAGGACGGCTGCAGCATTTTTGTGTTGTAGGCTTATCACCGTCGGTTCTTGGCTAGAACCGACAGTGATAGAGCCCAATTACTGTCGGCTCTTGGCTTAAATCGACAGTGATAAGTGGTCATCAATACACTGTCGGTGCAAGTCACAAACCGGCAGTGATGTGGTCCTTCACTGTCGGTTTTAGCCCAGCCCCAATCATTTTCTCATTTTCAAGCTCATAACCGGTAGTGAAGGTACATCACTGTCGGTTCTCACAAATCCGGCAGTGATGATGCCGACAGTGATGTCTAAATCCGACAGTAATGATCTAAGGGTTGGGATTGACAAAGTCACCATAAACAGTCGAGGACCCATTGTTTATATATACACTAAAATAATAACACTATTAAATCCTAAAACAAACCTAAAAAATTCGAGCATTCGAATCAAAGCATGCCCAACGCCAAAAGAATATCATCACTAAATTCTAAAATAAATCTAGTAAAATACGATCATCTTCATCAAGTCCAGAATTAGGATGAGTAAGTTCCACCACAAATAATCTAACCAACTAAGCTACGCTCAGTTCGCATATTGATTTTTTTTATTTATTCATATATATCCCGCACAACAAGTTCAAATTTCTCGTCGTTGATCAACTCGTAGATATAAATTGAAGGATGTACGCCGTTGCTAGTTGTACTCTGAATCGGAATAAATATTATACTCGTACGTTTCTTTTGGCGGAGAAGGTACAATGTTCACATCGTCCAATCAAATACTAATGCCGTGGAGCTGATCATATTAGCCGGTCCACTAATAGTTATAGTTGCATACTTTCTTTTCTAGAAAAGAAAAAGGTAACCAGCTCTCGACAAAAAACTCAAAGCAACATTCTCATATGCCTAATTGTAACGCAGACGTACACTTTTGTGTATTGATCAATCAACATGAATCCAGGCACCAGGTCCTCATGTCACCTGTTTATAGTTTATAGTACAAAATACCCTCTTTCCTAGCTAGTTTTTTTGTTGCCTTAATAAGAAACTTCTTCCTTTTTTGCGAAAATAAGTAGCTTTCCTTTGAGTTGGAACTAGTGACCTAACCCTCTTCAATTTTCTAGCTAGTTTATGTACTCCCTCTGTCCCAGTTTAATTGTCGTTTCCTGTTTTCGTGCCACAAGTTTGACTCGATTTGTAGAAAATACTAACAACATTTGTATCTCCAAATAAATTTATTAAAAAACTAGATTCAAAGATCTTTTCGATGATATTAATTATATACCATAAATAATAATATTTTTTAATATATATTTTGTTAAAGTTGTTTCTCGGGAAGCGAGAACGACAAATATTCTGGGACGGAGAGAGTATGTGTTTAGCTCAATCAAACCAGATGTAACAATGGATGGAGCTAGCCTCGGATTCAGCCTAATTAACCGGCCGGCTGCCGGCCGGTGCGTGTTCAGTACCAGCCTACTAGGACAGGACGACGTACACGGTACAACGGGTTGGGCAGGCAGGCAGGCAGGCGTGCGTGCGTGCTACAGCGCACGTACGCTATTGGGTGTACAAAAAGTACTCGGCCACGGTACAACGGCCCATCCATCCATCTCCACGAACCGTGGTGCGTGGCACAGTATACGTGCTGTACGGACCTGCATGTGCCATGTCGTCGACCAAACATGACGCGCTACCCAAATCCCAGATCAAGACAATACTGCACATTCAAAACACCCAATTACTATCGGATTTTGAACTGACACAATCGTACCGACAGTGACGAGGGTCAGTTATTATTGTCGGTTCCTAAAAACCGGCAGTGTTATTCAACTTCACTGTCGGTCTTTTACACAACCCGACAGAGTTCAGTTCTACTAACACTGTCGGTTCATAAGACCACCCGACAGTGTAATCTCTAACATCAGTGTCGGTTTGTGTTTTAACCGGCCATGTTGTCGTAACCAGTACTGTCAGTTTATAACAAGACCGGACAGTGATGGCTAAGCCAACGCTACCGATTTATGGTTATAGTTGCATACTTTCTTTTCTAGAAAAGAAAAAGGTAACCAGCTCTCGACAAAAAACTCAAAGCAACATTCTCATATGCCTAATTGTAACGCAGACGTACACTTTTGTGTATTGATCAATCAACATGAATCCAGGCACCAGGTCCTCATGTCACCTGTTTATAGTTTATAGTACAAAATACCCTCTTTCCTAGCTAGTTTTTTTGTTGCCTTAATAAGAAACTTCTTCCTTTTTTGCGAAAATAAGTAGCTTTCCTTTGAGTTGGAACTAGTGACCTAACCCTCTTCAATTTTCTAGCTAGTTTATGTATGTGTTTAGCTCAATCAAACCAGATGTAACAATGGATGGAGCTAGCCTCGGATTCAGCCTAATTAACCGGCCGGCTGCCGGCCGGTGCGTGTTCAGTACCAGCCTACTAGGACAGGACGACGTACACGGTACAACGGGTTGGGCAGGCAGGCAGGCATGCGTGCGTGCGTGCTACAGCGCACGTACGCTATTGGGTGTACAAAAAGTACTCGGCCACGATACAACGGCCCATCCATCCATCTCCACGAACCGTGGTGCGTGGCACAGTATACGTGCTGTACGGACCTGCATGTGCCATGTCGTCGACCAACCACGACGGGCTTACGTGCGTATACTGTATACGAGGTGGTCTCGCCCTCTGCTGCTGCTCTCTCCATTATCTTCTTCTTCTATGGGCCAGGCGTGCAGCACCTTCACATGTGCTGATCGATCTCGCTCATCTGCACGAAACAAAAGACGAACACGTACTGTCGTGATATAAACTACAAATTGATTGCATGGAGGTCTACCACAGTCATACATCATAATGTTTTTTTGTGTGTGTGCGCGCTTCAAATGACGTTTGCATTTGGTAGACCATGGTTGACAGCAGTGCATGCAATTTCATGCAAGGAGACATACTACTCCCTCTTTTTCAAACACACATGGTACCATTGATTTTCTTTTCCTCAAAGTTTGACCAACACTATATATTTATTCGGTTACTTAGCTAAATAAAATGAAAAGAGTACCACCAGTACATAAGGTGGGCTTCAATCCCGATTGGGCGGGACCTTTAGTCCCGGGTCACGCAACCGGAACTTAAGCCCATCTTTGAAACTTAAAAAATAGTTTAAATCCTGAGAGACCGCTCTTGTATCCCGATTGGGCGGGACCTTTAGTCCCGGGTCACGCAACCGGGACTAAAGCCCATCCTTGAAACTAAAAAAATAGTTTAAATCCTAGGAAGATCGCTCTTGCAGTGTGTGAGATTCGAACCCAAGACCCCTTGCCTCGCATGTAGCTTTCTTACCAACTGAATTGCACACCATATCTAACAAAATCATGGACGCTCCCCTTTTGAATTCACTCGTGGGGGACCTTTAGTCTCGGTTTTTTTACTTACCTTTAGTCTTGGGTGGGAGACCTTTAATTCGGGTTTGTGACACCAACCAAGACTAAAAGGTCACCCTTTAGTCCAAATTGGTGTTACCAACCGGGACTAAAGGTTCGGTTGGTAACACCAACCGGGATTGAAGGGTGGCTTTTAGTCCCAGTTGATGTTACCAACCGGGATAAAAGAGCCTTTGGTGCCTGTAAAATTTAGATCCGGGACTAAAGCTCATTAGTCCCGGATCCTAACACAACCGAAACTAAAAGTATAAACCAAAAGTCATTTCTCTACTAGTGTATCCATAGCCACTAGATCTGTCATAAAATATAATTTAAGTGCGTGTGGGCTTGTATGTTCTATTAGAGCAGCTCCAGTGTCGTATCCGAACCGTGGAAGAAGAGTTCGATTTACTCTTGCACTGCTCGACCATCATCGCCATGTTCGCTTGGCTTAGAAGCTGTTGAAAGCATCTAGGCCCCTAGTTGGGTTTCGGTGATTAATGGTAATACAAGATTACTATGACTAACGTGTGTTTTGCAAAGGCAATTAAGTTAGGTCATGGTAATGGAAATCGATTGGACAATCATAGATGTCATGCCCCTACGATGGAAATCATTTTGGTTTTCAAAGGATGGATGATAAGGTTAAGGATGACTAGTTCTAAGTGTCGATTGGAGTTTGAGAGACACTTAGAGTAGTTTAGGACTTTGTTTTTCCTTTGGCCGTACTATTAAGGGGGGTATGGACGGGTAGCTTAACCTAGATGAGTCTAGTGAGTTAGGTGTGGTGCACACTTGCTAAGTCTAGCACTAGGTAGCTCCTACAAAGCCCTTAGATCCATTGGAGCAAACTTCAATCACGTATGATCGAAAATTGGAAGTGAATGGAGGGTCAAATACTGATCAGACGCTGGCTCCGGTGTGACCGGACGCTGGCCGCAGGGTCCGGTTAGTTCATTTGACCGAGGAGATTACGTCTGGTGTGACCGGACGCTGAGAGGTTAAGTGACCGGACGCTAAAAGCCTGTGTTCGGTCGACTCCAGTAAGGTTCCAGAAGAGTGAATCTACGACCGGACGCGTCCGGTCAATACTGACCAGACCCTGAGGATCCAGCGTCCGGTCGAGTATAGTAAGCATCCAGTGAGGGAAAAATGGGACCGGATGTGTCCGGTCAACACTTAAACACTAGTGTGCGGGTTGAACTGACCAGAGCGTTCGGTCAACATGACTGGAGCGTTCGGTCACCACGCAGAGGCACATAACGGTTAGTTTTTCAGCCCTTGTTATAAATAGAAGCTCTACTCGTGTGTGGAGTCACTTTTGCTCATTCCAACAGCTGAGAAACACGTTTGTGAGTGCAAAGAAGAGCAAGGTCCTAGTGAGGTGATTGAGATTTAAGAATCCAAGAGAGTAGCCTCATTAGTGAATCAAGAGTAGCAAAGTGTGCATCCACCATTCTCATTAGGCTTCGCGTGGTCAAGTGAGAGTTCGTGCTTGTTACTCTTGGTGATCGCCATCACCTAGATGGCTTGGTGGTGATTGGGAGCTTGGTGATCACCCGGCGGAGCTTGTGGGTGACCCAACTCAAGTTGTGAGCGGTTGTGAGTGATTCACCACGACGGAGTGTCAAAGAATCAACCCATAGAGAGCACTTGATCCTTGCGCGGATCAAGGGGGAGCTACACCCTTGCGCGGGTGCTCCAACGAGGACTAGTGGGGAGTGGCGACTCTCTGATACCTCGGCAAAACATCGCCGTGTTTCCTCTCCTGTCTTTACCTTGAGCATTTAGTTTGAGCATTACTTTGAGCAATTCAATTCTTGTCATTTACATTCCTAGAATTGCCATGCTAGAGTAGGATTGGAACTTAGGTTACAAGTCTATTTGTGCGATAGAACATTAGAAACATTTTCTAGGCACAAGGGGTTAATTGGGCTATCAATAGGATTTAATTATTGCAAGAAAATTTAGAATTAGCCCAATTCACTCCCTCTCTTGGGCATCTTAATCCTTTCAATTGGTATCAGAGCCTCGTGCTCACATTTTTAAGCTTAACCGCTTAGAGCAAGATGTCTCACGGGGATGGACATCCTCCTATCTTAGAGGGGAATGATTTTCCATATTGGAAAATTCGCATGGAGGCATACCTAGAAGCTCTAGACGTTGGAATACTTAGAGCCGCCTCACATGGCTTCCCAAGACCTAGAAATCCTGTACAACTTCAAGGCGATGAAGTGAACTATGAAAAATGGAATACAAAGGCTCACAACACCATCTTTAGAGGCATTTGCAAAGATATGTTCAACCATGTAAGGAACCACAAAGACGTCCATGTACTATGGTCGGACGTTTATGCGCTCCATGAGGGAACAAAGAGTGAGCGTGAGGAACGCTATCATCTTGTCATGAAAAAGCTCAACTCTTTTGAAATGCTTCCTAAAGAATGTGCTAATGAAATGTATTCACGTTTGAATGTTCTTGTAGAGGAAGTCAATGGGCTTGGACTTACTCAAATGTCACCATCCGACGTTGTGAGAAAGATCTTGAGTGTCCTTCCCATTGACAAATATGGGCATATTGTGACCGTGCTACATCAAGGTGATCTTTCCACCGCTACACCAACACAAATCTTGGGGAAGATCAATGCTCATGAGATGTACATGCACATCACACCTCAAGATGGCTCATCCTCTACAAAGAAGAAATAAAAGACTTAGCATTCAAAGGTAGCCAAGAGAAGGGCAAAGCAAGGCTTGAATATGAGAGCTCAAGTGATGATGAAGTTGATGATGAAAGCCTTGCTCTCATGGTGAAGAAAACTGCCAAGATGCTAAAGAAGCTAAATAAGAGTGGCATCAAGTTCGATTGCAAGAAAAAGAAGTTCTTCACAAGCTCTAGGAGAAAGCCAATCTCCGAAATGGATTGCTTCAATTGTGGTGAACTTGGTCATCTAGCACACCAATGCACCAAGCCCAAGAAAGACAAGTTCAAGAACAAGTTCAAGGGCAAGAAAGATGACTCAAACAATGAAGAAGAAGATGAAAAGAAGAAGAACAAGCCATACAAGAAGAGAGATGGCAAGAAGAGAAACTTCCACAAGAAGAAGAGTGGAAAGGCCTACATTGTCGGTGATTGGCTCACGGACATTGATTCATCTAGTGGATCATCCGATGATGATAGTGACAATGAGAAGGTGGCCGCCATAGCTATTGATCTCTCATCTTCACCGCCACCACGACCATCATTCTCTACACACCAATGCCTTATGGCCAAGGGTGAACGTAAGTGTTGGTGTTTTGAACAAACACCGGCGAGTAAATTTGTAATTGATGCGCGTCAGGCTCGGATGGTGCGCTAAAGGACACAAGGGTTATACTGGTTCGGGCTGAATGTCCCTACGTCTAGTCTGTTGCTGCTCGTGTTATTAGCACCGGATGAGGTTCGTAGTAGGGGGTACAAATGGTTGGGAGAGGGAGAGACCCCAAGTCCCTAATGGAGTGATTGGAAGGACGCCAAGAGCTCCGTTGGCGCTTGGCCGTGTGGTGCGTGTGTGTGTGTGCTAACCTGTTTTAGAATCGGTCCCTTAGTGGGGAGCCCTGCCTCCCTTTTTATAGATCAAGGGGAAGTAGGGCTTTTTTCAGACAGGGAAGAAGAAAACACTAAGAGCATAGAAGGTCCTTCGAGGAACCCGGTCCTTCCTTCTTCTCCACGCCTAATCTGCCCATCATGGCAGATCGTGTCAGGATTGAGGCGATTGTGGACCGTCGTGGGCCACACCACGGCCACTGTTTAGCAAGTGGGTACGTCCCATCCCGCCCCTGTGGGCGGCGTGTCGGACAGGATTTGCCGAGCCCTGACCCCGTGGGGGTCGGGAGGCGCGGTGACTGTTGGTTTGCCCTTGGAACGTAGTGGTTGTCGTGTGTCTGCGTCGGGTTCTTTGTCTGGAGGCTGAGGGCGGCGCCTACAACACTGTAGGACGGAGAGCAGGTGCCCGCATCACTGTTCAGGCTCTGCCACGCCCGGAGGGGTCCAAGCGCTCGCCTGGTCACATCCTGACGGTACTTCCCTGCAGGGGTGCAGGGCATGGCGTCTAACGATGCGGTTGACCCGAACGTCTTGTCTTACCCTGCAATCGTCATCATGAGGGTACAGGGCGCGGTTCGTCAGGTGAGACTGGGCCAGCCTCTGGATATTGGGCGAGGCGAGATTCGTCATTGGCCGTTTGGATGAGGTAAAAACCTAGTTTTTACCCGCCGGGCGAAGCGGAGTCGTCCCCCGGCCGTCGAACGGGGCCGAGCCCAGCCCTTGGGGGTTGAGCGAGGCGGTGCGCATCCCCTGGGGGTCGGGTGAAGCCGAGCCCAGCCCTCGGGGGTTGAGCGAGGCAGAGCGCACCCCCTGGGGGTCGGGTGAAGTCGCCCTCCAGCCGTCGGGCGAGGCGGAGTCGCCCTCCAGCCGTCGGGCGAGGCGGAGTCGCCCTCCAGCCATTGGGCGAGGCAGAGTCGCCCTCCAGCCGTCGGGCGAGGCAGAGTCGCCCTTCAGCCGTCGGGCGAGGTAGAGCGGGTCCCAAGGGCACCTGGGCGCTCGGGCGAGGCAGAACAAGACTTCCGTTTGGTCAGGCAAGAGATGTAACCGCGCTTTCGGGAGTCCTTACCGTTCGATGGTTCATTGATTCCTCCTCTTTGGGGTACCCCGGTATTAGGTCCCCGACAGTAGTCCCGAGCCCTTGGGTGATTCGGGTTGAATCATCCGGGGGGTTTCTTCGATCTCGTCGGAGTTACTTTTCCAGAGGGTGCGTGCGAGCGCAACCGGTGGGTGTAGTCCCCGAGCCCTTGCGTGGGCCCTCTGCGGGTAAGATCGTAAGATTTAGGTTTTCTTGTTAGCTGGATCGTGGCATCCCGTTCGTGGGGATTTTATTCAAGACTTGCCTAACTGGTGCTTGACCACGGATCCAGACCTCAGTAATGCTTACGCCCTTAATTTTGGGTCGTTCGCGGACCCGTCCTTGGTTGGGCCGGCCGCCGAGCCTCCGGGCCCTAGGCGGGCCAAAGAGAGAGAACAAATCTTTATGACCCATGCTTCCCCGGGTGGGAAGAGAGTCCGGATTCGCCTGGGAAGTCGAGCCGTCCGCCGTGGTTTATGGTGGGAGAAGATAGGAACTGCGGGCGTGTGTCCCGCGGCATGACGGGACGGCGCGCGTGGCAGGCCCGGAGATCGAGGCGGGCGGTTGCCCTTCTCGTACCCGTCGCCCCTATAAAACCACGGGGTTCGCCCCCGGGGTCCTGTACCCCGCCTTCTCATCTTCGCGTCTGGGATCTCCATCGCTAGTTCACCTTCAGCCTCCTGCTCCCCCGCCGCCGCCGTCGAGCTCGAGCCCCCCTTTCTCCCAATCGCCTCGATGGAGTTGTGGGATAAATCCGGCATCACCCCCCGACGTTTGGAGGGCCTTCTCCGTCCGCTGTCCGCCGTCTAGGAGTGGCTGCTGCCTGGTGACGAGGCTAAGCCGGCGCCACCCGAAGGGTATGTTGTGTCTTTCACCGTTTTCCATGAGCGGGGTTTTGCCATACCTGCGCATAGATTCCTTTGGGGGCTGTTGGATTATTATGATGTGGAGCTACAGCATCTAACTTCCAATGGGGTTCAACATATGATGGCGTTTGTTGCCCTGTGTGAGGGTTTCCTGGGGATCGATCCCCACTTTGATTTGTGGCAATACTTCTTCACCATCAGTTTGTCGAAGAGGTGGGTCGGGGGGAAGGAGGTGAATGTGCTGATGGGATGTGCCAGCATTCATCTGCGCCATACCCGGTCGAGGGATTACCCGCTCATGCGTCTGGCGACCTCGAACAAGAGATGGCACTCGCAGTGGTTTTACATCAGGGATGACCCGAGTGCTACCCTGCCTAAGTACACCGGGCGCTTGATTGAAGAGGCTCCGGAGTCGTGGACTTGGGGCGTCCAGCTTAAAGACAAGAAGCACCTTGCCGACCTTCTTGCCGGTCTCCATGCTCTGAAGGAACGGGGTGTAAAGGGGGCGGGGATCATTGGCGCCTACCACGCAAGGAGGGTGGCGCCGCTGATGGCGCGCACGCTTCCCCTGTATCGGATGATGCCCGGGATGTCGTTCGAGGGGACGGTACTTGTCGACGAGGCGCTCCCTTATTCCGAAGTGGCGCAGCGCGTTAAGGAGGCGACGGAGCCGACGAAGGATTCTGCTGGTGATGTCCTAGACATTGTGTATCCGGTGCCCGGACATCCCCCAATGCGGCCGGAACCTGGGTTCTTTGAATTTGTAAGCCTTATCTCCCCGTGACTTTCCTTTTTCCTGAATCTCCCTGGTTCTGATATTTGTTTTTTGTGATGCTGGGACCAGCCGAGGAGGCTAGCCTTTAAAGACAGTCTGGTTCCGCTGCCGAAGAATAAGGCCCTGGCGGTGGGGAATCGCATCGCGGCTGAACTGGATAAGAAGACAAGGGAGCAGAAGAAGAAGGAGATGCGACGGAAGCAAGAAGCACGGGATCGAGGGGAAGACGTGAGCAGCGATGATGATGATGATGATGATGACGACGACGACGGCGAGGCAGCCGTTGGCGTGGATTGGGACATCCTGGAGGATGAGGGCACGCTGACAGATGCCCACCCGTCCACGCAGGGACCCTTCACGTTCCACGTGGAGGGAAGCGAGTTGGTGGAAGCCGGGGAGTCCGCCGCTTCGCACGGCGTTCTAGGCGAGGATCGGTGGACGGAGGAAGGCGGGCCTGCCGCCGCCGACCCTGTGGTGATGGTGGAGAGGAGCGGCTCTGGTGCCGTGCCCCCTGCGGTAAGGGAGATGAGCCCCCCTGCCTCGGAGCAGGGGGCAGGCTCGAAAAGGCCCCGTCCAGACGAGTTGGGGCAAGGTCCTGGGGGTTCGTCCCCAAAGCGCTCCCGACGGCCGAAGGCGTCCGCGTAAGCCGCTAATTCCCCCGTTTTTTCATCCTTTTACATTTCTATTTTGACCTGACGCCTCTTACCTTTATGTAGGTTTTTGCGGACGGGCCACCCCCTGGGGCTGGCGCCCAAGAAGAGTCTCACCATTCAGGCGGGACGGATGGTGCTGCCCGACGTCGCCCCTGTTTCGGGCAGGAACAGCGCCGATGTCGAGGCCGTGCTGGCTGATCCGACGGCGCCTGTGGTGGAGCCTGCGCCCTCGGCAGTTGTTGAGCCGGCGGTATCTTCCGAGATGGGCGCGGTACGGCCGGCCATGGGCCCGACGCCGCCGGCGGAGGTGGTGTCAGGGGGAGGAGCAGAGCTCGCGCCACCGGAGATCCAAGTGGAGGTGGCCACGACCACTCCAAGCCCGGTGGGGCTGGACATTGCCGCATTGGCGTCCGAGGGGATGGAGCAGTCGGTGCCACCGGTGGCCCCGGTAGTAGTGGATGAGGCGGGCCGGATAGAGGTGGACACCGCCGGAGGGTCGTCGGGCGTCGTGGTGGTGGCGCATAGGACCAGGAGGGATCCGCCCTCGGCCCCCTTGTCAGGAGGCGTGCGCTCCCCTACGCGGGGGGAGCCGCCACTCCAGTGGATGTTCCCTCGGGATCCCTCGTCGGTTGCCCTCTCGCTTGACGATCATGCCGAGAGCATGGAGCGGGAGAGCCTTGACTTCGGGTTCTCGAGCATGATGGAGGCTCTGAACCAGGCCGGAGAAGTCCTACGCGGGGTCTTTGTTCTCACGACCCAGGTATCGGCTTGATCTTCCTCGTTGTTTTCTTCTTTCTTCATATGTTTTTGTGTTTTTTGAACTTCTGATATTGGTTTCCTTTTGCAGATTATCGCTGCTCGTAGCCGGGATAAATCCCGTTTCCTTCGTGAGCAAAAGGTGGAGTGGGACCACCTTAGCGAAGAGGCTCGGCTGCGAGCAGATATGGCTGCGCAGCTTGCTGCCGCCCAGGAGCGGGAGGCCGAGGCGTGTCGGGATGTGGAGGAGATTCACGGGATGTTCGAGGACCTGAAGGCGAGGTCGAAGCTTGAAGAGGAAGAAGCCGCCAGAATTCTGAAGGAGCGGGACGAGCTGCTCGAGAAGGATGCTCAGGCCAGTAGGCGGGCTGTCGAGGCCCAGAACGAGCTGGAGATGGAGCGGAACCTCAGGCAGAAGGCCGAGAGCGAGGCCGTGGCCCTTCAGAAGAAGGTGGACGAGGACGCTGTGCTGATCGATCGTCTGCGCGGGGAGCGGGACGAGGCACGTTAGTCCGAGGAGAGATTTCGCTCAGAGGGCAGCATGGCTCGCGAGGAGCGCGACTGGGTCATCAGGGAGCGCGACAAGGCGCGCCGGGTGGCGTACTCCCTTCGTGTGGATCTCGAAACCGCGATGACCCAAAAGCAGGCTGCCGAGAATGTCTCCGCCAAACTAAAAAGGGAGCTCGCCCAGGTGCGAGGGGTGCTTCAGGCTGAAAGCGACGGGCACGACCTTCTGCAGATCGCCGTTGGGGAAGTCCTTGATGCCCTGTAGGTGGTGGAGCCGGTGGAGACCAGCCCGCTCGCGGCCCGTGTTGCGGGTATCACGGCGCGAGTGAGCCAACTTGAGGAAAATGCTTTTTTGCGCCGGGATCACCCAAGCCTTTACCGTCGCCCATTCTCATTATGATAAGGAGATTAACCTGAAGGTGATGAGCCAAGGCTTTGCGCCTGTTTATGAAGATCCTGAGCTGGACGAGATGGAGAAGGTGGTGGCACCTTTTGCGCGGGACCTGGCGGACAGATTGAAAGGGATGGCTCTTCCTTCGCGGAAGTAGTTAGTTAAATAAATTTGATGAGTAGTTATATGTAATATGCGAACTTAATGTCGATACTGTCATGTTCGAAAACAGTTTTATGATTTTGCTTCGTGATTTCGTTTTGTTTGATCTTACCTTCTTTCCTTTTGGCAAAAAGGAGACTTATTTCGGTAAGAGGCGAGGTATTCGATACCTTTACCTGATTTCGAGTGAGATCCGACCCCTTGTTTTTGTGGGGTCGGATGTTACCGAGAGGGCCCGGCTCGTTTTGTCTTGTTCGTTCCGCCCATCTTTCTTCACGTTTGGAGGATTGGGGCGGCGTTATTTGCCCTCGGTGGCTCGAATGGCGTGCCCGATGAGCTTACTAACGAGGGTGTTGGACGAAAAAACCGGCAATGGTTGCTTTTGTGGCAAAGCCCCCGGCGGGGTTTTCGTTACCTTGGCTTGCCTTCCAATGATTCCCCTCCGATGGGGATCCTATGGGCTCGGCAGGGGGTTTGGGTCGAACTTTTTAGAAGGTTGAGATGACCCTGTCCGCCTTAATGCGGGATGGGCGAAGGCCGTTTGAGGCTCATCTATGTTTTCTCCCCTGGCTCTTGTTTGACGCGAGGCGGCCTCGAGCCCTTCGTGGGCCGGCCTACGAACCTCGATCTCTCGATGTCGGATCGAGCGGCTTGAGTCCCCGAGCCCTGTTGGGGTCTGATAGGGGTCGGCCATGTTTAAAGGCGTTACCCGTCCTCGGTTTTCACAAGCTGGAGGGGTTGAGTTGAGCGACACTTGCCTCGATGGCTCGAGAGTGTCGCTCAATGAGCTCGCTAACGGCACGCGTTCGTGTGAAATCCGGGTCCATCATTTCTTCGATGGGGTCGGTGAAACTCTTTGGTGGCATTTCACTTTTTTCCAACCCGCCTCCCGGTAGATGCTTGAGCCGTTTCGATGGGCTCAGGGGGCCCGTTGGCCTCTCCTCGGTGGAGATTCTGTGGGTTTGGCTCGGGGTTAGATTCGAACAAGAAAAGGTTGAGACACCCCTGTTCGCTTCTGAGCGGGGTCAGGCAGGGCCGCTGGGGCTCGTCTCAGTTATTTCTCCCTGGCTCTATTTGATGCGAGGCGGCCTCGAGCCCTTCGCGGGTCAGCCTACGAACCTCGGTCGTTCGTTGCTCGTATAGGACGAAGTGACTGCCACTTCATGACGTGACATGAAGTGTTGCGATGCAGCGTTTGCATGAGTTTAATATCTGATAAATTTGAAATGAAAACATGGTTCGTTAATGTTACCTCGGTGGTGTGAGCGACGGGAAGCTCCTATCAGATGTGTTCGCGCGGTTTCGAGTCCGTTGTTTACGATGGGGTTGGCGTGACCTGCACGAGCATCGTAATTTTTGTTTCTGTCTCTCGGTGGCGATTCGAGCCGCCCGATTGACTTAGTCGTCCTGACAGACTCTCCGCGAAGGAGGCTCTGCAGGGGGACCCCTCCAAACCCCTCTCGGGAAGGTGAGAGCCGAGGCTAGTGGTGCGGGGAACTATGAGTTCGATTTATGCTGGTGAACAAAACAAAAAAAACACCGTAGCCATCGAGGCGTGGGGTCTGATGGTTCGTCCAGTTGTTTTCAAAGTTTTTATACCCACACACCGTGTTCCTGGTTTTTAGTTGCAATAAGGGGTCGGGCAAAGAGAGTGTCTAAACAAATAGACGCCTTCGACAGCCCCCCGAGTAATGTCCGTGCCCAGGCCGTTGCTGGGGTCGGTGGCTCGGTGAAGAAATTATTGCTTAAAGTAAGTAAGCAGAGGTACTTATCTTTTAGCGGTCTTTTCTCCGTTGTGTTACCTGGGCCGTCCGATCGGCCCGTGAGGCCTGCTGGGCTCCCTCTGGACGGAGGTTTCGTTGTTGGGTCGTCTCACGGTCCTGCCTGGGGGAACGGAGAGTCGCTTGTGCGGGTGCGCCCCAGTCCTCGCGCCCGGTGGGTGGTGGTGGGCCATGCCCGCTTGGTCAGGCGGCGTCTCATTAATTGCGCGGCATCCCGTCTGTAACACCCTAGGTGTTTAGGCTTCCACAAATTGCATGTCATTTCATAACCATGTGCATTATCTATGTCATCATGTCATTATCACTGAAACATACATATGCAACATTTTAAATTGTATGTGTTTCCTGCTTGATTGCTTAGAGTGGTAGTAGTGCAACATGTGAATGTAACATGAAACTCTTATACTTGGAAACATGGCAATAAGGTAGCAATGGGGCAATTATAAAATGACAACAAGGTCTTGAAACATGTGAAACATTGTATTGAAACATATGTATGAATTGCTTGTTTTGCTTTCTTTATCACTTGTGATCATTAGAAGTGGTATAACAATTTTGTAAAGTGGTTGATCATGGTCTATTACACCTTAACTATACTTAGGTTACCTGTTGGGACATTGTTCATGTAGATCAAAATGACCAAAATGCCCTCAAGTGCAAGTTTGACTTGAATGGACCCTTGGAGTGTCATCGTTTGACTGATTCAAAAGTCCAACTTAGAGACTTTACATGGCTATGCACTCTTTACAAAAGTTGTAGCTAATTTATCAGGGAACAAAAGTTGTTTTATGACCAACTAATGAAAATGGCTAGAACATGCTCAAACATGGCCCACAAGTCAGAAGTACATGCTGATTTCATACTTAGCAAAATTTTCTAAGTCCTAAAGTGAAGTTCAGTTTCATGAGCTGATGTTTGGAGCACTGTATCTCACTAACCAAGCCAAACTAGCTCGAGCTCCAATTAGCAAACTTGTAGTACTCATGTAGATCTCCAACTTTGTTAACTACGACTCAACCTGGATCGCCATGGTTTAAGAGATCCAACGCGTCAAATACGTGCTGTCAGTCACCTTCGCTAATCACTGACTCGCGTTTGTTTTCAGAAAACGGTCAGTCGCCGTGGCCGACCGGCTCAGAGTCTCGACGCCGCGTGTCCGCCACCGTCCGCCGCCTTTCGTGGCCAAGCAGCCACGCCGCCGTGGGACGTCTGGCGCAGCTGCTGGCCCCGGAACCCACCTGTGCTCGCCCACCGAAGTCGCCGTTCCATTTCGTGATTTTTCCTCCTTCCACGCCGCGACGCGGTGACCGGAACGCCGAAGCACCACCGAGCCATTTCCACCCAAAACTGAGCGCCATTGCCCGATTCATCCCTGACGCAGCACCACCGTGGCTTCTCCACGTCCGTGACCCCACCGCCACTCCATTTTCGCCTCAGGTTGCTCTCACCGTGAGCGCGGCTCCACCGGGTCGCCATGACCGCCGCCGACCGAGCTTCGACGCGTGTGCAGCCGCCGCGCGCCTTGCCGCCCCATCCCCCCCTTGCGTTAGGCTGCTTTGCGTGGAGTTCTTGATGCTAGGAGAGCGGGCCATTAGGGCCGAGGCGCCGTCGTCTCGTCAGAGCCGGCCATGCCGCGGCCGTGCGCCGCCGTGCTCGTCGCCACCCTCTCTAGCCACTTCCTTAGCTGCAATAGATGGTTCCCCTAGGTTCGTTAGGCTGAGGCGAACGCATTGGCACCATTGCCTTCGCCGGAGGAGCCACCGGTGGCGAGTTGCGCCGTCGCCGTCCTCCGCTCCCCTGCCTGTCTCGCTGTCACGCGGGACCCGGCTGTCAGCCGCCGAGGCTGAGGCAGGAGCCAGCCTGGGCCACGCCGTGTGTTTGGGCCGCTGGCGCCGCGTCTTGGTCAGGCAGGCCGGTGTGCTCATGAACCCTTTGTTCCGTCGGGCCATCCAACAAGCGTGGCCGAGTTTTGTTTCTTATTTTGTTTGCTTTATTATTTCACCGTATTGTGTTGTTATTCAAAAATATGTAGCTCCTAGTATATAGATCCAAATGCTATGGTTCTAATTTTGTTAAGTTCCTGGTCATGTCTAGTATTTAACAAAAATATTATATGAGCACATGTTTTAGAAATTTTTGATGATTTAAATAGGACTTTGAAATGTGTTTTTGGATACATGCAAATTTGTTTGAATTTTATCTTGAATTTCTGTGGTCTAAAAATTATGAAATTTTGTGGGCAGTCTATTATTGCTTGTTAGAAGCCCTGGTTAAAATTTCAGAGCTAGTGCATGTGTAGTTTTTAGGTTATAGAATTTCCTTTTATTAATGGGTGGATCTTGGGTGAATTTTCATAATTTTTCTATAGATCCAGTGAAGGTGAAATTTTATGGGTGCTATTCTTATGCTAGAAAGATGCTAGGAAAAATAGGAAATCTGTTGCTTCACACTTTTTAATAAGGTTTCCTAATTATGCTAAAATTAGACATGCCACCTGTTATTTTGGATACAGCAAGTTATGTTTTCCCACTGGCTTTGAAATTTTTATGGTAGCCTATGTGCAGCATGGGATAGCTACTGTAATTTTTGTAGATTTTTATGAATAGTTTTACTATATATTGCTTAAATCACCTAATTAACTAAATAAATTGGAAAAGGATATTAAATAATTTATTTAGAAGTTGGCACTATGCTTTCTGATGCTTCTTAGGTATGAAAAACAAGTTGGTAAACTTGGTTTGATCAAAGTATGTTTTTGCACAATCATTAAATAATTAAGTTAGTAACCCTGTCATTCTGGACCAATTCTAAATTTACTGGAATTTGATTTGGGTAACTTAAGAATCATACTTTGATGTTTACAAATGAATTATAGAGAATTTCATAAGCTTTCTAGAATGTCCTCTTGCAAGTCATTTGGAGTTATAGAACTCTGGTTATGATTGAATTAAGTAACTACTTGTTTGCATATGAAGCTTTAACTGTATTTTAAGTATGTCTTTACTATTTCTGAGTTTGTGGTACTGTTCCTAGGTATTAGGCCCTTAACTGAAGATGAGCATCTTTATCTTAGGTTATGCAAGTTAGGTAAGTTGCTCTTGTTCTTTAAGTTAAGTTAGATACATGCTTAAAGTAATTTGAATAGAGCTAATTACTCGGTAAACGAGTGTCCAGTGATGCTTTCGTAAACACTCATTGTGATTCATTCATCATGAGCATCATGTCATTCCTTATGCATCCATGATATTTATCTTGTGCATCGGCATGCAATAGGTGTACCGAAAGGAGTAACCCTGCTGGAATTCGAGGAACCGAGCGAGTAGCAGCAGCCGACGCCGGAGATTCAGGAGGAGCAGCCTTCAGGAGAAGTGCCAGACGAGGTCGCCGTTGAGTGCCCAGACCACCGTCCTTGCAACTTTGTGAAAGGCAAGCCCCGGAGCATATTAAGCCTCCTAATTTCCGAAATGCAGTTACAGTATTATTATTACATATATTGTTGCATTAAGTTTAGGTGTTGGATGCAAACCCTTGCTGCATTGGTTACCCATTCCTTGTCCAGATATTGTTACCCTGAATCCTATGTAACTCAGGCTCGAGTAGTGCTTAGCCCTGCTTAAATGCGGTAGAAGTCGGGTGATTTCCTGTCACCTGCGAGATATAGGAAGATACATGTGACACGGTTGGCTATATTTGCTATCGTGGAAAAGAACCAGTCTTAATTTGAAATGCGCGGACGGACGGAGGCTTGCCGGTTTGCGAGTGACTCCGTCTGTGTCGCTTAAGGACTGATTCTTGGAGCCTTTCTTGTTCATGTTGAAGCATGCCTCTCTCTTAGTTGGCGGCTGAAGACCGAGCCATGAAGCCGAGTAGCTCACCTCGGGGCCGGGAGTCGATAAAGTATAAAGTGCGCCTCGGAAGGGAGCCGAGGCGTGAGTCCAAGGGGGTGATTTAAAAGTCCCGATCGTCTGGCAGAAGGGTAATCCACGAGAGTCTTGGTTGATCGAACCCGCGAATTTGGTTCTGAGATGTTCCAAAGGTGACCACGGCTACCCTTGCAAAGTATGCGGGGTGAGAGTTAGGAATACCCCTCACCGTGAGTTGTAATTCGATTGAATCGCCGTCTCTCCCGGTTAGTGAGAACTTAACGGGCTTATCTCCAATGTAGATGCACTTAATAACTTAATGGTTCGGAAATGATGATATGATGATGACAAAGCCTTATTATACCGCTATGGTTAATATTGTTTGCTCCTAATAAGTGAGTGCTCTAAATACAGGTGCTAATCTAGTGGACAGGTAATTAATGATAAGCTTGATGCTAAGTTTAAATTGGTTACTATGATCATAAGCTCTTTTATGCAACTGTGTCAAGCTAGCCCACCTAAAAAGCCTTGCATGATCCTTGGTGTCTTTTATTTCTGATTTTTGTCGGGTAAGTCTAGCTGAGTACCTTCTCGTACTCAGGGTTTATTTCCCACCTGTTGCAGATGACCAGTTCTACTTTGGTTGTCAAGCACGCCTTCTCCGCTTTGGGGATGAAGACTAGACCGTTGGGCGCGGTCTCTACTAGTTCTCGTACCTGATAATGCTTTTGGGGGACATGACTCTGATCTTGGCAATGTATTTAAAAACTATGATGTTTTGTACTAAATTATGTTGCTTCCGCACACTCAAACTTGGTTTGTAATATTTTATTTGAACTCTGATGGATGTAATCCGAATGCTACTTGTGAAATGTTGTAACAAATGATGTGTTATGTTGAATCATTACGATCTTGGTTTGTATGTCGAGAGTTGGTTGAAATCCTTCGTGATTTCCGGACTACCGGGATTATGGGAGCTTAAGTACGTGAATTTGATCGCCGGTGATTGTTTTTTGTACTTACGTTCTTATGATTTGGTCGGATTCTCACATACTGGTGGTATCGAGCAAGATTTGACACTAAACATGTCATTTGTGTATTTAAAACAAAAGTAATTGTGAAAATCCTAAATTAAAATACTAAGTATTGCCAGTGGTCATATCCCTTATGTCTAAATAAGGACTCTTAGGTGGCTTATTAAGTACTAACTTGGGGGTTACTGCTTGTTTCTGTTTCGTCGTCCATACGGCGTGCTATTGTATGGATGCCATCCGCTTGGGTGGTAATGTTTGGATCAATACCTCTACGCTCTGGTAAGTGGGAGTTGTGAGAGCATGACCGTCCAACTGTCGGTCTAGGGGAGAGTAGTTGTGGTTGCTCGCATATTTACATGTTCAATCATGTATCTATGAGAGTACTTAAATGTGGGTATCTCTGGACGGGTAGTTGTGATACTAGAGTATGTGCATCGGGGATGTATGTATGAAAGTATTTAGTTACTGCTTGCTTTTATGCATTGTGGGAAATTCTTTGGGCTGAAATGAAATTTTCTGCAGGTATACTAACAACGTATCGTTGTAGATCGACTAGCTACCGTATACGAGAGAACGTATGTATGCCACCGTATATTTCGCTAGCCTTTAAATTTTTCTAGGATGGTGAGGACGTACGGATCGTGCATGCATCATGTTCAAGCATACATGGCATTTCTTGCATTACTCCCTCCTTTAAAATATGATTGTCCCGACTAATTAAATTTCGTATCCCTTAAATGATTCTCCCCTTACGTTGTAACTTTTGCTTTCAGATGATGGCGCACGAAGCTCACTTTGCTGCATGCAAGTCCGCTGGAGGCGAGGCGCCTCGTCACCGTTTAGCTCCTCGTGAGCCCCGCCCCGAGCCTCTTGAGGAGGAAAGGCTGAGGACGAGAGCTAGCTCGGGTGATCTTTGAGAGGAATGCGCTCAAGACCGCTTGGAGCAAGTAACGCAGAAAGGGACCAAGAGACCCTTGAGGTTCAGAGGTTGTGAGCTTGCTCACATGGAATTGTGAACGCATGTTGATTCACGTGATGAACCAATGAATGAAGCCTGCACGAGGAGAATGTGTTGAGAGCGCGGTGGGTAGAGCTAGAACAGACAAGTGGCGATCATTTGAGGAGTACAATGACAATCTCCATGAGGAGGTTCACTGTTACACAATCAACTTCACCCTCTCCCCGCCACCGAGGATGAGGATGAGATGGGTTCTGGTGTCATCATGGCTAAAGGTGATGATGACATGGAGGTCAATGGACTGAGGACATTCCACGATGAGGAGGAAGATGAGGAGTTAGAGCACGCTAGTGATGAAGATGGAGGAGAGATCTTGACATCGACTCGAGGACGATCGCGTAGTTTAGCTTACTACTTAGCTAATGCGCAAGAGCTAGTCTTTTGTTGATCCTCATGCATGAACGAGTAGCTTTGGAATAAGTAATCGTTGGGATGTAATATCGAACCATAAGTTATCTTTGGATGTAAGTTTGGAACCACTATGGCTTGGATGTAACCTATCGAACGTATTGTGCTCCACGTATGTGAGCCTTTGATAAATTCCGTCTTTGCGGTCTATGGATCGCGTTGTTGGTTAAGTTCATCGCATTGATGTGTCCATTGATGCGCTTGATGAGTTGTGTGGTTGTGATGAATGATTGTACCTCTGTTGATTATCTAAATGCATTCCCTCCAATGGACTCAGTTTGGGCATAATTATACGATTCATCTACAAAAATTTCCACATCGTCAGTGCTCATTGGCTATACATTTTGCAGATGGCTCATAACCTTCGTCGCGGTCGTGGCATGGGAAATGAGGAACAACCACCTCCGCCACCACCCACACCGGTGAGCTAATGCGAGACGGTTGTGGAAAGTCGGCGCATGTTAATGAGGCTATGCGTCGGATGGCTAACCGTGAGGATCGTCATGTCCGCTTAAGGACCCGAGCCAAACCAAGATCTGCAATGACTTTAAGGACTTCATGGATACAAAGCCTCCTATCTTTCATGAGGCAGAAGAACCATTACAAAGCTGATGAATGGTTGAGCACGATAGAGCAAAGGTTTGGATTGCTCCGTTTGATGAAGGTATGAAGGCCACATATGCAGGACACCGGCTCCAAGGCCCTGCGCAGTATCCGGTGGACACATCACAAGACCACCTTTCCTACAAACGTCGAGATAGTTTGGGGTCGGATTTGAGCAGCTTTCAGAGGACACTTTATCCCTCCCCGGTCTCATGGCCATTAAGCATCTTGAGTTTATGAAGCTCACCCAAGGCAACAAGAGTCTCAATGAATACCTCCGGGCATTCAACAACTTTGGCGAGGTATGCTCCTGAGTTCGTCGACATCGACGCTAAGAGAATAGCTAGCTTCAAGAGGGACTTTCCCTAAATTGATGAAGTCAATGGGCAATCGCAAGTGTGTCACCTTCAATGAGTTTATTAGTGACACTCGACTCAAGAGAACAATGATAAGATATATGCCGCTTCCAAGAACCATAAAAAGAAACTTTGAGGCAGGTGCTTCTCAGTCTAAGGCGCCAATAGTATCCAAGGCCCAGTACCATCCACCCAATGCTAATGTCCGGTACCGCCCACCTCAGAAGAAGAATCAAGCTAAACTGGGTTTCGCAAAGGTACACAATTTCCTTGCCAAAGAATACCTCAGGCGAGGCAGCTCAATGTCCCACCAGCTAACAGGTAGTGTTGGGCTGTAATCAGCCTGGTCATTGGGCAAATAGATGCCCCATCCTCCCAAGAATGCTCAAGGAAAGCGTCCGTCGGGCGTGTTCATTACACTCTTGTGGAGGAAATTCTCTTTGGTAAAGTGGTCACCATTTGGTAAGTTTCTTGTTAATGATCACCGCAGTTGTGCTCTTTGATTGGTGCTTCACATTCCTTTGTGAGTTCTACTTTTGCATCTAAGCATAAGATGAATGTGATTACAATTGTTAATGGTGGTTATTGTATTAGTGTTCTTTTGGGAATAATATCATGACTAACCAAGTAGTAAAAGATGTAAAGCTTGAAATTGGGGATCGAGAGTTCCTTACGGATCTTGTAGTGCTACCGGGGTAGGAATTGATATAATCCTAGGAATGAAGTGGATGAGTGGGAATGGAGTGTTGATCGATCGTCAACCCGTGTGGTAATGTTGAGGGATCCTGTGGATAAGAAGGGTTTTCTAGTGCGAGTTACCTCGTGATATCTCTATTCACAATACTGATCAATGCTACCTAGCCAAAGCCATTGAGGATCTACCAGTTGTCTATGAGTTTCGGATGTCTTCCACGATGACTTGCACGGATTACCTCCTGCACCATGATGTAGAATTCAAGATATAACTCATTAAAGATGCACGGCTCCTATATCTCGAAGGCCCTATAGAATGCCGCCCAATGAGTTGGTTGAACTAAAGAGTCGATTGAATGAGCTATTGAAGAAAGGTTTGATTCGGCCTAGTTCTTCTCCTTGGGGTTGTCGGCTATCTTTGTGAAGAAGAAGGGACGAATCTTTGCGCATGTGCGTAGATTATCGTCCCCTAAATGCTGTTACCATCAAGAACAAATACCCTCTTCCTCGCATCGATATTCTATTTGATCAGCTCTCCAAAGCTAAAGTATTCTCCAAGATTGATTTGAGGTCAGGTTACCATCAGATCAAAATTCGTCCTGAAGATATATACCTAAGACAGCTTTCTCTACTCGTTATGGCTTGTTCGAGTACCTTGTCATGTCCTTTGGGTTGACAAATGCTAAGCACACTTTATGTACTGATGAATTCTGTATTCATGCGTAATTGGACAAGTTTGTCGTCGTGTTTATTGATGATATCCTGGTATATTCTCGAATGAAGAAGAGCATCTTGAACATCGAGAATTGTCTTAACTTCGGTTTGCGTGACAACCAGACTTTATGCTAAGTTCAGCAAGTGTGAATTTCGGTTGAACAAGATACCTTTTCTAGGTCATGTGTTATACGGTGATGGAATTTGGTTGACCCTACGAAGGTGCAAGAAGTCCTTGAGTGGAAGGCACCTACTACGGTCACAGAAGTCCGAAGTTTCCTGGGGTTGGCTGGCTATTATCGTCGCTTTATCCCGGATTTCTCTAAGATAGCCAAGCCCATGACTCGCCTACTTCAAAAAGATGAGAAGTTTGTCTGGACTCCGAAGTGTGAAGAGGCTTTCCACACTTTGCGGACCTTGCTAACCTCTGCTCCTATATTGGCACAACCTGACATCAAAAAGCCTTTTGATGTCTATTGTGATGCATGTGGCACCGGTTTGGGGTGTGTTCTTATGCAGGAAGGCCGAGTAATTGCTTATGCTTCGCGCCAGCTTCGAAAGCATGAAGTCAACTATCCTACCCATGACTTAGAGCTAGCTGCAGTTGTTCATGCCCTGAAGATTTGGAGACATTACTTGTTGGGTAATGTGTGCAACATCTATACTGACCATAAAAGCCTCAAGTACATCTTTACTCAACCCGAGTTGAACATGCGTCAACGGCGCTGGTTAGAATTAATCAAGGACTACAACCTTCAAGTGCACTACCATCCTGATAAGGCAAATGTGGTTGCTCATGCCTTAAGCAGAAAGGCCCATTGCAATTCCTTAGTTAGTGAAGATTTTCATCTGGCACACCTCCTTCATCCTGTAGTACTCCACAATATCACTGTGGATTGCTCTCTTAGAAGTTGAATTATCGAACTCCAGAAGACTGATGTGGGTGTGTTTCACATCAAGCGGAAAATGAAAGAGAAAGAGACCAAGCACTTTAGGGTCGATGACAAAGGAATTCTCTGGTTTAATGATAGACTTGTGGTACCCAAAGATAAAGAACTTAGAAACCAAATTATGGCTGAAGCCCACTCTTCTAAGTTATCCATCCATCCTGGTAGTAGTAAAATGTATCAAGATCTCAAGCTGTATTATTGGTGGACCAAGATAAAGAAAGAAATCGCAGCTTACGTGGCAAGGTGTGATAACTGTTGCAGAGTCAAGGCTATTCACATAAGGCCCGGATTATTGCAGCCACTCTCTATTCCTGGCTGGAAGTGGGAAGAAATTAGTATGGATTTTATTGTTGGATTACCCACTACCAAAAAGGGTTGTGATTCCATCTGGGTTATCGTAGATCGCCTAACTAAATCCGCTCACTTTATTCCGGTTAAGTCTACCTATCACCCGCACAATTATGCTGAGATTTATTTTCAACAAGTGGTACGTCTCCATGGCGTACCCAAATCCATTGTTTCTGATAGAGGACCGCAATTCACGGCTCGCTTTTGGGAGTGCTTACATCGAATCTTGGCACTCATCTAATCCATGATTACGCCTATCATCCGCAAACATCGGGACAGACTGCGCGTGTTAATCAAATTCTTGAGGACATGCTTAGGGCTTGTCTTATTTCTTGCAAAGGCTCTTGGGAAGACTGGTTACCTCTCGCTGAATTCTCTTATAACAACAATTATCAAGAGAGTATCAAAATGGCTCCTTTTGAAGCTCTTTATGGCCGCAAGTGTAGAACTCCTTTGAACTGGGTGGAACCCGGGAAAGAAGATTCTATGGTATTGACTTTGTAAAAGAAGTCGAAGAGCAAGTCCGAACTATCTGAAGAAGAATATGATCAAGACAAAGGCTAGACAAAAGAGCTATCTTGACAAGAGAAGGAAACCTATTGAGTTTGAAGCGGTGATCATGTTTATCTGAAGGTATCCCCTATGAAAGGAGTCAAGCGTTTTGGAATTAAAATGAAGCTTGAGCCTCGATATGTTGGACCCTACTGCATTATCGAGAAAAGTGGAAGAGTAGCCTATAAACTCGATCTACCCCGTGAGATGGGAGCTATATTCCCGGTATTACATGTGTCCCAGCTGAAGAAGTGTCTCCGTATTCCTGAGGAAAGAATAGCAACCAGAAAAGTCAACTTGAAATCTGATCTTTCTTATGAAGAAAAGCCCGTGCAAGTTCTGGATACACAAGAAAGAGTGACTCGTACATGAGTGGTTAAGTTATACAAGGTAGTTTGGAGTAATCATAGTGAATGGGATGCAACCTGGGAGCGGGAAGATTATTTAAAAGAAAACTATCCAGCTTTCTATATTAAATGGTACGCTTTCCAAATCTCGGGACGAGATTTTTCTAAGGGGGGAGGGCTGTAACACCCTAGGTGTTTAGGCTTCCACAAATTGCATGTCATTTCATAACCATGTGCATTATCTATGTCATCATGTCATTATCACTGAAACATACATATGCAACATTTTAAATTGTATGTGTTTCCTGCTTGATTGCTTAGAGTGGTAGTAGTGCAACATGTGAATGTAACATGAAACTCTTATACTTGGAAACATGGCAATAAGGTAGCAATGGGGCAATTATAAAATGACAACAAGGTCTTGAAACATGTGAAACATTGTATTGAAACATATGTATGAATTGCTTGTTTTGCTTTCTTTATCACTTGTGATCATTAGAAGTGGTATAACAATTTTGTAAAGTGGTTGATCATGGTCTATTACACCTTAACTATACTTAGGTTACTTGTTGGGACATTGTTCATGTAGATCAAAATGACCAAATGCCCTCAAGTGCAAGTTTGACTTGAATGGACCCTTGGAGTGTCATCGTTTGACTGATTGAAAAGTCTAACTTAGAGACTTTGCATGGCTGTGCACTCTTTACAAAAGTTGTAGCTAATTTATCAGGGAACAAAAGTTGTTTTATGACCAACTCATGAAAATGGCTAGAACATGCTCAAACATGGCCCACAAGTCAGAAGTACATGCTGATTTCATACTTAGCAAATTTTTCTAAGTCCTAAAGTGAAGTTCAGTTTCATGAGCTGATGTTTGGAGCACTGTATCTCACTAACCAAGCCAAACTAGCTCGAGCTCCAATTAGCAAACTTGTAGTACTCATGTAGATCTCCAACTTTGTTAACTACGACATAACCTGGATCGCCACGGTTTAAGAGATCCAACGCGTCGAATACGTGCTGTCAGTCACCTTCGCTAATCACTGAATCGCGTTTGTTTTCAGAAAATGGTCAGTCGCCGTGGCCGACCGGCTCAGAGTCTCGATGCCGCATGTCCGCCACCCGTCGCCGCTCGCCTAAGCGCGCAGGCCACGCGCCGTGGACGTCCTGGCGTCGCAGCCGCGTCCTGTAGCCACCCCTGTGCCTGCCCACCGAGTCGCCGTTCCATTTCGCATTTCCCCCTCCTTCCTCCGCGCGCACGGCGACCGGAACGCCGAAGCACCGCCGAGCCATTTCCACCCAAAACCGAGCGCCATTGCCCGATTCATCCTCGACGCAAAGACCACCGTGAGCTTCTCCACGTCCGTGACCCCACCGCCACTCCATTTTCGCCTCAGGTAGCTCTCACCGTGAGCGCGGCTCCACTGGTCGCCATGACCGCCGCCGACCGAAGCTCAAGACGCGGGTGCGTGCTTTCGCGCTTCTTTGCCGCCCCATCCCTCCCTTGCGTTAGGCTGCTGCGTGGGCTGCTGATGCTAGGAGAGCGGGCCATTAGGGGCCGAGGCGCCGTCGTCTCGTCGAGAGCCGGCCATGCTGCCGCGTCGCGCCGCCGCGTGCTCGCCGCCACCTCTCTAGCCACTTCCTTAGCTGCAATAGATGGTTCCCCTAGGTTCGTAGGGCTGAGGCTAACGCATTGGCACCATTGCCTTCGCCGGAGGAGCCACCGGCGGCGATTCTGCGCCGTCGCCGATCCTCCGCCTCCCCGCTGTCTCGTTTGCCACGGGGATCATGGGCTCGACCACCGCCGAGGCTGAGGCGGGAGCCAGCCTGGGCCGCGCCGTGTGTTGGGCCGCTGGCGCCGCGTCTTGGGCCGCGTCGGTGTGCTTTCGTGGGCCACTGTTCCGTCGGGCCGGTCCAACAACTGTGGGGCGAAGTTTTGTTTCTTATTTTGTTTGCTTTATTATTTTACCGAATTGTGTTGTTATTCAAAAATATGTAGCTCCTAGTATATAGATCCAAATGCTATGGTTCTAATTTTGTTAAGTTCCTGGTCATGTCTAGTATTTAACAAAAATATTATATGAGCACATGTTTTAGAAATTTTTGATGATTTAAATAGGACTTTGAAATGTGTTTTTGGATACATGCAAACTTGTTTGAATTTTATCTTGAGTTTCTGTGGTCCAAAAATAATGAAATTTTGTGGGCAGTCTATTATTGCTTGTTAGAAGCCCTGGTTAAAATTTCAGAGCTAGTGCATGTGTAGTTTTTAGGTTATAGAATTTCGTTTTATTAATGGGTGGATCTTGGGTGAATTTTCATAATTTTTCTATAGATCCAGTGAAGGTGAAATTTTATGGGTGCTATTCTTATGCTAGAAAGATGCTAGGAAAAATAGGAAATCTATTGCTTCACACTTTTTAATAAGGTTTCCTAATTATGCTAAAATTAGACATGCCACCTGTTATTTTGGATACAGCAAGTTATGTTTTCCTACTGGCTTTGAAATTTTTATGGTAGCCTATGTGCAGCATGGGATAGCTACTGTAATTTTTGTAGATTTTTATGAATAGTTTTACTATATATTGCTTAAATCACCTAATTAACTAAATAAATTGGAAAAGGATATTAAATAATTTATTTAGAAGTTGGCACTATGCTTTCTGATGCTTCTTAGGTATGAAAAACAAGTTGGTAAACTTGGTTTGATCAAAGTATGTTTTTGCACAATCATTAAATAATTAAGTTAGTAACCCTGTCATTCTGGACCAATTCTAAATTTACTGGAATTTGATTTGGGTAACTTAAGAATCATACTTTGATGTTTACAAATGAATTATAGAGAATTTCATAAGCTTTCTAGAATGTCCTCTTGCAAGTCATTTGGAGTTATAGAACTCTGGTTATGATTGAATTAAGTAACTACTTGTTTGCATATGAAGCTTTAACTGTATTTTAAGTATGTCTTTACTATTTCTGAGTTTGTGGTACTGTTCCTAGGTATTAGGCCCTTAACTGAAGATGAGCATCTTTATCTTAGGTTATGCAAGTTAGGTAAGTTGCTCTTGTTCTTTAAGTTAAGTTAGATACATGCTTAAAGTAATTTGAATAGAGCTAATTACTCGAGAAAGCGAGTGTCCAAGTGATGCTTTCGTAAACACTCATTGTGATTCATTCATCATGAGCATCATGTCATTCCTTATGCATCCATGATATTTATCTTGTGCATCGGCATGCAATAGGTGTACCGGAAGGAGTAACCCTGCTGGAATTCGAGGAACCGAGCGAGTAGCAGCAGCCGACGCCGGAGATTCAGGAGGAGCAGCCTTCAGGAGAAGTGCCAGACGAGGTCGCCGTTGAGTGCCCAGACCACCGTCCTTGCAACTTTGTGAAAGGCAAGCCCCGGAGCATATTAAGCCTCCTAATTTCCGAAATGCGATTCTGATATTATTATTACATATATTGTTGCATTAAGTTTAGGTGTTGGATGCAAACCCTTGCTTTGCATTGGTTACCCATTCCTTGTCCGGATATTGTTACCACAATCCTATGTAACTCGAGGCTCGAGTAGTGCTTAGCCACCTTAAACGCGGTAGAAGTCGGGTGATTTCTGTCACCTGCGAGATATAGGAAGATACATGTGACACGGTTGGCTATATTTGCTATCGTGGAAAAGAACCGATCTTAATTTGAAATGCAGACCGGGGACGGAGGCTTGCCGGTTTGCAAAGTGACTCCGTCTGTGTCGCTTAAGGACTGATTCTTGGAGCCTTTCTTGTTCATGTTGAACGATGCCTCTCTCTTAGTTGGCGGCACGAAGACCGACCATGGCCGAGTAGCTCACCTCAGCCGGGAGTCGATAAGTATAAAGTGCGCCTTGGAAGGGAGCCGAGGCGTGAGTCCAAGGCAGGTGATTTAAAAGTCTGATCGTCTGGCGGAAGGGTAATCCACGAGAGAGTCTTGTGTTGATCGAACCAGCGAATTTGGTTCTGAGATGTTCCAAAGGTGACCCACGGCTACCCTTGCAAAGTATGCCGGGGTGAGAGTTAGAATACCCCTCACTGAGTTGTAATTCGATTGAATCGCCGTCTCTCCCGGTTAGTGAGAACTTAACGGGCTTATCTCCAATGTAGATGCACTTAATAACTTAATGGTTCGGAAATGATGATATGATGATGACAGCCTTATTATACCTGCTATGGTTAATATTGTTTGCTCCTAATAAGTGAGTGCTCTAGTACAGGTGCTAATCTAGTGGACAGGTAATTAATGATAAGCTTGATGCTAAGTTTAAATTGGTTACTATGATCATAAGCTCTTTTATGCAACTGTGTCAAGCTAGCCCACCTAAAAAGCCTTGCATGATCCTTGGTGTCTTTTATTTCTGATTTTTGTCGGGTAAGTCTAGCTGAGTACCTTCTCGTACTCAGGGTTTATTTCCCACCTGTTGCAGATGACCAGTTCTACTTTGGTTGCTGCAAGTACTGCCTTCTCCCTGCTGGGGATGAAGACTAGACCGTTGGGCGCGGTCTCTACTAGTTCTCGTACCTGATAATGCTTTTGGGGGGACATGACTCTGATCTTGGCAATGTATTTAAAAACTATGATGTTTTGTACTAAATTATGTTGCTTCCGCACACTCAAACTTGGTTTGTAATATTTTATTTGAACTCTGATGGATGTAATCCGAATGCTACTTGTGAAATGTTGTAACAAATGATGTGTTGTATTGAATCATTACGATCTTGGGTTGTATGTCGAGAGTTGGTTGAAATCCTTCGTGATTTCCAGACTACCGGGATTATGGGAGCTTAAGTACAGGAATTTGATCGCTTCGGTGATTGTTTTTGTACTTACGTTCTTATGATTTGGTCGGTTCTGTTACACCGTCGGTCCCGGCGCGTCCCATCGGGTTCCTGTCTGCATTGATTTGCCACCTGTATTGAATAGGGGGGAAGGCAGAGAGTTTTTTAGTCCCGCCTTTCGCCTTTCCTTATCTATTGGTCCTCTTCCTTAAATAGGGAGAGGGAGGGGGGTTCTCGTTCGCTTCTCATTCTGCCCCTGAGCCGCTACCTCTTCTCCCTTTTCTTCTCCACCAAATACGCTCGTGCGTCGCGGTGGATCCTGGGTGAGAGAGGGGGTAATGCTAGAGGGAGATACTCACAGTTTCGTCGGTGAGTCAGGAGCGTGATGTCGAGCTAGAGGTCATCCAACGTAGATGAGATGGTGCGGGCCACCTTCGCCGAGGAGAGGTTGTCGCCACCGCCGAAGGATGGGGAGCGCCGGAGGGTGTCGAGCGTTGTTGACCTTGCCGTGGTTCGTTGTGGCCTCCGGCTGGGGGCGCCCCTCGTTCGGGCACCGTTGTCGGTGTTGTGGCTGATGACGACGGCGTAGTCCCCGGGTGCCTTGGTGGAGGGACACCACAGTCGCCGGTCGTGATGCTCGACGTTGTAGACGACGGTGTCCTCGAGGATCCTGTGGCGCGGCAGGACGTCGCTGATGGAGAGCGTGGCGCGGCGGCCGCAGTAGACGTACTGGCCCGTGTACACACCCTCGACGGCGACGAAGAGCTCCTTCTGGTGCTTGTGCCTGACGAGATTGGCATGGAGACTGTAGTAGTAGTCATAATCGATTTGTACCAGTTTGTATCAGCCCCTGAGTGAGGTCGGACCCTTTGTGTTTTGGGGGTCGGACGTCACTTAAGGTTCGGGGATTTTGTAAAGACAGAAGACTGATAAGGAAAAGTATGCGTTTATTTAGGGGTAAAAGCGACGTAGCTGTTCAATGTTCCAGGCGTTGGTGAAGACCTTGCCGTCGGTGGTTTTCAGCTTGTAGGCGCCTGGCCGGAGTGTTTCCGCGATGACGTACGGCCCTTCCCAGGGCGGGGAGAGCTTGTGGCGGTCCTTGTTGCTCTGTACGAGGCGGAGGACAAGGTCCCCGACGTTGAAGGCTCGGTCCCGTACCCGTCGTCCATGGTACCGTCGCAACGCCTGCTGGTACTTGGCCGAATGGAGGAGGGCGGTGTCGCGGGCTTCGTCCAGCTGGTCCATGGCGTCTTGGTGGGATGCCTCGGCTCCTTCTTCATTGTATGCTTTGACCCTTGGTGCTCCGTAGTCAAGGTCCGTCGGGAGGACGGCCTCGGCACCATAGACCATAAAAAAGGGTGTGTAGCCAGTGGCCCGGTCGGGAGTTGTTCTCAGGCTCCAGAGCACAGCGGGGAGCTTGGTGACCCATCGTGCGCCGAATTTGTTCAACCGGTTGAAGATCCTGGGTTTGAGGCCCTGTAGGAGCATGCCATTAGCGCGCTCGACCTGCCCGTTCGTCCAGGGGTGTGCGATGGCTGCCCAATTGATCCGGATGTGTTGCTCATCATAGAATCGAATGAATTTCCTGCCGGTGAATTACGTGCCGTTGTCCGTGATGATGGAGTTTGGTATTCTAAAACGATGGATGATGTCGAGGAAGAACAGCACGGCTTGCTCGGATTTGATCGTAGAGATCGGCCGAGCTTCGATCCATTTGGTGAACTTGTCGATGGTGACAAGTAGGTGGGTAAAGCCCCCGGGTGCCTTTTTAAGAGGTCCAACTAGATCGAGCCCCCAGACCGCGAAGGGCCACGTGATGGGGATCATCTAGAGTGCCTGGGCCGGGAGGTGAGTCTGCCGAGCGTAGTACTGGCACCCTTTGCAGGTGCGTATGATTTGCTCGGCGTCGGCTACTGCAGTGGGCCAGTAGAAGCCCTGTCGGAATGTGTTTCCAACCAGAGTTCTTGGTGCGGCGTGGTGACCGCAGACCCCGCCGTGGATGTCGCTCAACAGAAGCTTGCCCTGTTCGGCGGGAATGCATTGCTGCAAGATCCCGGTGTGGCCTCGTTTGTAGAGTTTGCCTTCTACAGGAACGAAGGACTTGGCGCGGTGTGCGAGCCATCGGCCTTCCGTCTTATCCGCTGGTTAAGTGTCGTGGAGAAGATAGTCGAGGTAGAGCGTTCTCCAGTCGTTCGGAGGGTCGAGCGTTGTGCCTTCTTCAAGCTCCATGACCTCGGGGTCGGGCGGAGCTGCTGGTTGGTCAGCCCCCGGGGTAGGATCGGATGGGTCGTCGTCGGCCCGCCTCGACCCTTCGTAGCGTACCGAGGGTTTGTGCTGGTCGCTGGCGAAAACTCCCGTGGGGACCGGCTCTCGGCCAGATGCCGCTTTCTCAAGCGTGTCGGCTGCCTCGTTGAGACATCTCGGGATGTGATTGAGTTCCAAGCCGTCGAACTTGTCCTCCAGTTGTCGGACCTCTTGGCAGTACGCGGCCATCTTGGCGTCGTGGCAGCTTGATTCCTTCATGACTTGATTGACGATCAACTGGGAGTCGCCCCAAATGTCGCGGCGTCGGATGCCCAACTCGATGGCGATTCGTAGGCCATTGACGAGAGCTTCATACTCAGCAACATTATTCGACGAGGGGAAATGGAGACGGACCATATACCTCATTCGGACCCTGAGGGGTGATACGAAGACCAGCCCCACGCCGGCGCCTTTCTTCATTAGTGACCCGTCGAGGTACATTGTCCAGTACTCCTGATCGACGATCGCCGGTGGCGTTTGGATCTCGGTCCATTCTGTGATGAAGTCAGCCAATACTTGGGATTTGATCGCTGTTCGTGGGGCATATGTTATGCCTTGATCCATTAGCTTGAGTGCCCACTTCGCGGTTCTTCCTATGGCGTCCTGGCTCCGGACGACTTCGCCAAGGGGAAATGATGTTGCGACTGTCACGGGGTGTGACTCGAAGTAGTGACGTAGTTTCCTCTTGGTGATGAGGACGGTGTACAAGAGTTTCTGGATCTGGGAGTAGCGGGTTTTGGAGTCGGATAGTACTTCGCTGATGAAATACATGGGACGCTGTACCTTGAGTGCGTGCCCCTCTTCTTCCCGCTCTACTACCAGGGTGGTACTAACCACCTGTGTGGTGGCCGCTACGTATAGCAGGAGTGCCTCTCCGTTGCTTGGGGGACGAGGATCGGGGCCTTTGTCGAAGCGACTTGACCATGTCAAGTGCCTCCACTGGCCTCGGCGTCCACTTGAAGCGGTTGGCTTTTTTTCAAAAGGCGGTAAAGGGGAGACCTCGTTCACCGAGGCGTGAGATGAATAAATTTGAGGCGACAAGGCACCCGGTGATCCGCTGTACCCCCTTTACGTTCGGATTGGGCCCATGCTCGTGATGGCGAAATCTTGTCCGGCTGGCCTCGATGCCGCGTACTCGAGAGCGATGAAGCCGAGCAGCATGCCCCTCGGGACCCCGAAAACGCATTTCTCGGGGTTGAGCTTGATACCGTTTGTTCAGAGTTTCGCAAAGATCTGCTCGAGATCAATAACGAGGTGGTCAGCCCGCTTGGACTTCACCACGATGTCGTCGACGTAGGCCTCAACGGTTCGCCCGATGAGGTCTCTGAAGCATCTGAGCATACATCGCTGGTACATTGCCCCAGCATTTTTCAAGCCAAACGGCATTGAAACGAAAGCGAACGGCCCGAAGGGAGTGATGAAAGAGGTCGCGAGTTGGTCGGATTCCTTCATTGCAATTTGATGGTAGCGAGTACGCATCAAGGAAGCGGAGGGTTTCGCACCCAGCGGTGGAATCGATTATTTGATCTATGCGTGGCAAAGGAAGCGGATCCTTCAGGCACGCTTTGTTGAGACCGGTGTAATCAACACACATCCTCCATTTCCTATTTTTCTTTCGAACAAGGACGGGGTTTGCCAGCCACTCTGGGTGGTGTACCTCCTTGATGAATCCGGCGGTCAATAGTTTGGCTATCTCTTCGCCGATGGCCCTGCGCTTTTCCTCGTCGAAGCGGCGTGGCGTTGTTTTTCACCGGCTTAGAGCACGGATGGATTTTTAGGGTGTGTTTCGGTGACCTCCCTCGGAATGCCCGGCATATCCGAGGGTTTCCACGCAAAGACGTCTCTGTTGTTGCGGAGGAAGTCGACGAGCGCGCTTTCCTATTCGGGGGAGAGTGTGGTGCCGATGCGCACCGTTTTTCCTTCGGAGTTGCTGGGGTCTATGATGACCTCTTTGGAGCCCTCTGCTGATTTGAACAACCCGGTTACTTTTCGGCGTCGGGCGCCTCTTGATGACCTTTTCCCCGAGAGGCGGCGAGTTCCCGGCGGCGATTGTTGCATGGCCACGAGATTCGACCTCGCGATTCGTGAGGCCCATTTGGAAGGAGGTGCCGACGGTGATAATCCCGTGGGGTCCCGGTAGCTTTAGTTTGAGGTATGTATAGTTGGGAACGACCATGAACTTCGCATAGCATGGCCGTCCTAAGATGGCATGGAAAGTTCCAGGGAACCCTACCACGTCAAAGGTGAGGGTTTCAGTCCTGTAATTGGACCGATCCCCAAAAGTGACGGACAGATCGATCTGCCCGAGTGGTATGGCCTGTTTGCCAGGTACGACGCCATGGAAAGGCACTCAGATGGGGCGGAGGTTCGTCCGATTGACACCCATCTCGTCGAGTGTTTTGGCGTACATGATGTTGAGGCCGCAGCCCCCGTCCATCAGTACCTTTGTGAGTCGCATTGGATCGATGATCGGGTCGACAACAAGCGGGTACCTTCCCGGGTGTGGGACGGTATCCGGATGGTCGGTCCGGTCGAAGGTTATGGCGGATTTCGACCACCGGAGGAAGGCCGGCGTGGCCGGTCCGGCTGTATAGACCTCGCGGCGCGCGACCTTCTGACGCTGCTTGGAATCGCAGGCCGTTGATCCTCCGAAGATCATAAGGGCGCCGCTTGGCGTTGGGAAGGTTTCGTCCTTCTCCTCCTCATCGTCTGTGGCGAGGGCAGGCGCCTTCCCCTGCTCCTCTTTGTTGGTGCTCCTGAGTAAGAACTTGCGCATGAGACCGCAGTCTTTGAGCAGGTGTTTCACAGGGAAGGCGTGGTTCGGACACAGCCCCTCGAGCATCTTTTCGAAGTGGTTCGGAGTGCCCTCCGTGGGCTTCCGACTACCCTTGCGGTCGGCAGCGGCTGTGAGCGAATCGTCGCGCCGTTGCTTCTTGTTCTTCTTTTTGGTGGAACGGTTGGAGGTGCCTTCGCCGGCATCCTCGTCCCACTTGGCCTTGCCATCGAGGCGATCGAAGATCGCTCCGACTGCATCCTCCCCTGAGGCGTGACTGGTCGCGATGTCCAGGAGTTCCTTGGTTGTTCACGGGCTCCTGCGTCCCAGTTTGTGAACTAAAGACTCGCAGGTCATCCCCGATAGGAAAGCTCCTATCACGTCGGCGTCGGCGACGTTGGGAAGCTCGTTGCACTGCCGTGAGAAGTGCCGGATGTACTCGTGGAGAGTCTCACCGGCCTTCTGACGTCTGTTCTTAAGGTCCCATGGGTTCCCGGGGCGTTTGTATGTGCCCTCGAAATTTCCCACAAAGATTTCCCTCAAATCCGCCCAACTGTGTATGGTGTTGGATGGTAGGTGCTCCAACCATGCTCGCGCCGAATTGGCCAAGAACAGTGGGAGATTGTGAATAATGAAGTGATCATCATTTGCGCCACCGGCTTGACAGGCAAGCCGATAGTCTTCGAGCCAGAGCCCGGGGTTAGTTTCACCGGAATATTTAGGAACGTTGGTGGGCGGTCGATACCTTGATGGGAAAGCGGCGTTGAGGATGTGTCGGCCAAAGGCTTGAGGTCCTGGGAGGCCGGGGCTCAGACTCCGGTCCTCGCCGCTGTCGTAGCATCCGCCGCGCCGAGGGTGGTAGCCATGTCTGGCTCCTTCTCTTGAGTCGTTGTAGGCGCGTCTGCGGGCGTCGATGGTGCTGCGCGCGTCGCGGTTGTGGCCGAGGCGTTCATGCACCGGGACTGTGGCGTCTCGCCTACCGTCTGGTGGCGTTTGGTGAACTGACGCATCTTTGGCGGGACGCACCGAGGGCGTGCGCTGGCTGGTGTCGAGCTCGCGTAGCCGAGACAACGAGCTCTCTGCCTGCTGTGCCGCCGCACGTTCGAGCAATGTGCGGATTTCTCGGCGGGCCCGGCGATCCTCGGACGTCGCGGCCTCTGGGAGACCGTGAAGTAAGGCCGTTGCGGTGGCGATGTTTTGGCTCGCCCGAGCGAAGTGTGGGAGAGCCTCGTCGTCGGTGAGGATCCTTTGGTGTACAGCCTGGGCAGTGGTGCGTGCGCAGCCACCATCTCTGTGGCGTCTGATCTCCTTATTGACTTTCTCGTATTCCCGGGCAAGCTGTTGCCCGGCTTCAGCGATCTCCTCCCTTCGGGCTCTTAGCCGCTCCACCCCCACGTGGGGTGGGGCGGCTGCTCCTCTTTGGGTTGTCCCCGGCGGGGTCGAATGCGGGGGTAGTCTCCTCCCCGGAGACGCTTTCGATGTGTCCCTCAGGGGTTTGCGTCACAAAGCATTCCCAGGAAGGACGATGGCTCCCCCTGCTGGAGTCGGAGCTAGAGGATGACTCTGGCTCTTCGGCGAGGAGTTTGTGGAGAGACTCCGTGTCATGTTCAATCACCCCCACGAACTCGTTGTCCGTGGGCGTTAGAACCATGCGTAGTGCCAAAAGATGGCTCGCGGTCGCCGCGGTGTTACGGAGACCGAACGGAAGCGCCGTCGGGGCGCTCCGTACGTGTCGTTCCGGAGAGATGTGTCTCTCTCTAGAAGGTCGCGCCATGCTGTCGCCGTTCACAATGGCGAGGCGATGCTGCTTCTCCCTGGACTCCCATGGTCCATGGGAGACGTCGAGCTGACGCCCGAGCCTCTCATGGTAAAGGCCGTTGGAGGGAAGAGATTGGATGGCGGCGTGCGACCATGACAACTCTCCTCCCCCCGCGACGATGAAATCCAGGCTCCCAAAACGCACGTGTGTGCCTGGGACCCAGCTAATGTCGTGGTTAGCCATCCGCGGCCTGGTTTGGAACGCGCAAAGGCCCCTACCTGGCACGCCAACTGTCGGTGTTTCGAACAAACACCGGCGAGTAAATTTGTAATTGATGCGCGTCAGGCCTGGATGGTGCGCTAAAGGACACAAGGGTTATACTGGTTCGGGCTGAATGTCCCTACGTCCAGTCTGTTGCTGCTCGTGTTATTAGCACCGGATGAGGTTCGTAGTAGGGGGTACAAACGGTTGGGAGAGGGAGAGACCCCAAGTCCCTGATGGAGTGATTGGAAGGACGCCAAGAGCTCCATTGGTGCTTGGCCGTGTGGTGTGTGTGTGTGTGTGCTAACCTGTTTTAGAATCGATCCCTTAGTGGGGAGCCCTGCCTCCCTTTTTATAGATCAAGGGGAAGCAGGGCTTTTTTCAGACGGGGAAGAAGAAAACACTAAGATCATAGAAGGTCCTTCGAGGAACCCGGTCCTTCCTTCTTCTCCACTCCTGATCTGCCCATCATGGCAGATCGTGTCAGGATTGAGGCGATTGTGGACCGTCGTGGGCCATGCCACAGCCACTGTTTAGCAAGTGGGTACGTCCCATCCCGCCCCTGCGGGCGGCGTGTCGGATAGGATTTGCCAAGCCCCGACCCCGTGGGGGTCGGGAGGCGCGGTGACTGTTGGTTTGCCCTTGGAATGTAGTGGTTGTCGTATGTCTGCATCGAGTTCTTCGTCTGGAGGCTGAGGGCGGCGCCTACAACACTATAGGATGGAGAGCAGGCGCCCGCATCACTGTTCAGGCTCTGTCACGCCCGGAGGGGTCCAAGCGCTCGCCTGGTCACATCCTGATGGTACTTCCCTGCAGGGGTGCAGGGCATGGCGTCTAACGATGCGGTTGACCCGAACGTCTTGTCTTACCCTGCAATCGTCATCATGAGGGTACAGGGCGTGGTTCGTCAGGTGAGACTAGGCCAGCCTCTGGATATCGGGCGAGGCGAGATTCGTCATTGGCCGTTTGGATGAGGTAAAAACCTAGTTTTTACCCGCCGGGCGAAGCGGAGTCGTCCCCCAGCCGTCGAACGGGGCCGAGCCCAGCCACCCCCTGGGGGTCGGGTGAAGTCGCCCTCCAGCCGTCGGGCAAGGCGGAGTCGCCCTCCAGCCGTCGAGCGAGGCGGAGTCGCCCTTCAGCCGTCGGGCGAGGTAGAGCGGGTCCCAAGGGCACCTGGGCGCTCGGGCGAGGCGGAACAAGACTTCCGTTTGGTTGGGCAAGAGATGTAACCGCGCTTTCGGGAGTCCTTACCGTTCGATGGTTCATTAATTCCTCCTCTTTGGGGTACCCCGGTATTAGGTCCCCGACAGCAAGGTAACTAATAATGATGATAGTAGTGATGATGAGCAAGTTAGTGATGATGATAGCGATAGCGATGATGATGATGATTCACCTTCATATGATGATCTTGTTAAAATACTAAGACAATACACTATGATCATTAGAAAGAGTAGTGTTAAAAATGAAAAACTAGATGCTAAGAATGATTCACTTTTAACAAAATGTGATACAATAGAAAAGGCTAATGTTGAGTTTAGAGAAGCAAATGATGCTATATCATCCAAACTCAAGGAGCTCAAATCTTCTAAGAAAGAGCTTAAAGATAAACATGATAAACTTGAGTGGGTGCACAATGAGCTCATCACTAGCCACAACAAGCTAAAAGATGAATATACTACTATTAAGATTAATTATGATAATCTTGTTATTGCTCAAGAATTTCTATCTAATGAGCCACATGATGCTACTAACCATGTTGTTAAGATTGATATAGCTACATCATGTGACGACTTGATCATTGAGAGCATTGAGCAAGGTTCTAATAGCAAGGGCAAGCAAGTGGTTGAGGCTGATGATTATGATGAGTTTGTCAAGCTAAAGAATGACAATGCAAAGCTCAAGAAAGATCTTGAAGAAATCAAAAGTCACAACACCATTGTGCTTGAAACCCTTGATCATGATGGTGACTTGTTCCTTGAGAATGAGAAGCTCAAAGAGAAAAACAAGAAGCTCAAGGAAGAGAAGAACAATGATGCACTTAAGGAAGAGAACAAGAAGCTCAAGTTGGAGAAAGAGCATCTCAAGGTTGGTTTGAGCAAGTTCACAAGAGGCAAATATCTTCAAAGTGAGCTACTTATGAACACCGTCATGAAGATGGATAGAAGTGGCATTGGATATGTGGCAAATGTAGAGAAGAAGGCTCAAGTCTAACAACAACAATCAAAGCCAAAGCCAAAGCCAAAGAGATGTTTTGAGTGTGGACAAGAAGGCCATTTTGCTCATGAGTGCCAAACTCCACCATCACAACCCTTGCCCAAGCATGCTAGACCCTTTGCCTTCAATGCTCACTACATGCTTAGAAAAAATTCTAGTGGAAAGATGAAAGTCATGTTCTTAGGACCTCCTAACAAGAATAGGCCTAAGAAGATTTGGGTTGCTAAGTCACTTGTTGAGAAGGTGAAGGGCCCTCAACAAGTTTGGGTTCCTAAAGCTTCAATCTCTTGTGTGTAGGTGAACTACAAGACCGGTGAAAGTCATTGGGTTATTGATAATGGTTGCACACAACATATGACCAGTGATCCTCGTATGTTCACCTCACTTGATGAAGAAGTAGATGGACAAGAGAGAATTACATTTGTAGATAACTCAAAGGGCAAGGTTAAAGGATTGGGCAAAGTGGCAATATCAAATGATCATTCCATCTCCAATGTGCTATATGTTGCTTCATTGAGCTTCTACTTGCTATCCGTTGGATAATTGTGTGATCTTGGCTTCTAATGCTTGTTTACCGAGAAGGAAGTTGTTGTATACAAGAAGGATGATGATCAAGTGATATTCCAAGGATTTAGATACAACAACTTATATCTAGTGGACTTCACCTCTGAAGATGCTAACTTGAAGACTTGCCTTTTCACCAAAACAACACTTGGGTGGCTATGGCATAGAAGACTTGCTCATGTTGGGATGAGCTCACTCAAGAAGCTTATGAAGAATGATTTGGTGAGAGGGTTGAAGGATGTGAAGTTTGAGAAGGACAAGCTTTGTAGTGCATGTCAAGCCAGCAAGCAAGTTGCTAATACCCACCCAACCAAAGCTTTCATGTCAACCACAAGAGTGCTAGAACTCCTTCACATGGATTTATTTGGACCAATAACATATAAGAGTTTAGGAGGAAATCTTTATTGTCTTGTGATAGTTGATGATTATTCAAGGTATACATGGGTATTCTTTCTTCATGACAAATCCGAAGTTGCATCTTGCTTCAAGAAGTTTGCCAAGAGAGCACAAAATGAATTTGAAGTGAAGCTCAAGAAGATAAGAAGTGACAATGGGAAAGAATTTGACAACACAAACATAGAAGCATATTGTGACGAAGTTGGAATCAAACATGAAGTCTCCGCAACATATACTCCTCAACAAAATGGTGTAGTTTAGAGGAAGAACCGGACATTGATCACTCTTACAAGAACTATGCTTGATGAGTACAACACCCCCAAAGCTCTATGGGCGGAAGCAATCAACACCGCATGCTATGCATCAAACCGCATATTCCTTCAGAAGTTCCTTAGCAAGACACCTCATGAGTTGCTCAATGGGAAGAAGCCGGACGTCTCATTCTTTAGGGTGTTTGGTTGCAAATGCTACATCTACAAGAAGCGGCAACACCTAGGGAAGTTTCAAAAATGTTGTGATATTGGTTTTCTTGTTGGTTACTCATTAAAGTCCAAAGCATATAGAGTATTTAATCATGCCACTGACTTGGTTGAAGAAACATATGATGTGGAATTTGATGAATCTAACGGCTCCCAAGAAGCATATGAGAATCTTGATGATATTGGTGATGAACCATTGAGGGAGGCTATGAAGAACATTCCGGTTGGAGACATCAAGCCTAAAGATGATGTACAAGTGATTGATCCACCCTCTTCATCAAGTGTGCCACAAGATGGTGATAAAGATGGGATAGTTGAAAATGAAGATACTCATGTCTCCCATGAGCAAATGGTGGTACAAGCACAAGATGTTGATGCTCCACAACCTCCCCCTCAAGTGGTCAATAGAAGAAATACACCTCTACTACAAGATCTCATCATAGGGAGTCCATCAAAGGGTGTAATGACTCGCTCATAAAAACTTACTTCATTTATTGCTCATCACTCTTTTGTCTCTTGCTTTGAGCCTACTAAGGTAGAAGAAGCTTTTCAAGATCCGAATTGGATAAATGCCATGCATGAAGAGTTGAACAACTTCACCCGCAATGAAGTGTGGACTCTTAAAGAACGACCAAAAGGTGCAAGAGTCATTGAAACAAAGTGGGTGTTACGAAACAAACAAGATGATCAAGGCGTTGTTGTGAGGAACAATGCAAGACTAGTAGCAAAGGGGTTCTCTCAAGTTGAAGGTTTGAATTTTGGAGAGACCTTTGCACCGGTTGCAAGACTAGAAGCCATTCGTATCCTCCTTGCATATGCATCACATCATAAAATGAAATTATATCAAATGGATGTGAAAAATGCATTTCTAAATGGCTTTATTAATAAACTAGTCTATGTTGATCAACCTCTCAGGTTTGAAGACCCTAGATATCCTAGTCATGTTTATAAGTTGTCCAAGACATTATATGGGCTTAAGCAAGCCCCAAGAGCTTGGTATGAGCGCCTTCGGGACTTCCTCATTGAGAAAGGCTTTACCATTGGGAAGGTGACACCACACTATTCACCAAGAAGCTTGATGGACATATCTTCATTTGTCAAGTATATGTTGATGATATCATCTTTGGATCAACAAATGAAGACTCTTGCAAAGAATTTGGTGAATTGATGTCGAAGGAGTTCGAGATGTCCATGATTGGTGAGCTTACATTCTTTCTTGGTTTTCAAATCAAGCAAATGAAAGAAGGGATCTTCATCTCTCAAGAGAAATATACAAAAGATCTTCTCAAGGGATTCAAGATGGATGAATGTAAGCCAATCAAGACACCAATGCCTACTGATGGACATCTCGACCTAGATGAGAGAGGTACCCCGGTTGATCAAACTCTCTACCGTTCTATGATTGGTAGCTTTTTGTATTTAACCGCATCTAGGCTCGACATCATGTTTAGTGTGTGTATGTGTGCTAGATTTCAAGCTAATCCTAAGGAAACACATTTAATTGCCGTAAAAATAATCCTTAGGTATCTTAAGCACACATCAAGCATTGGCCTTTGGTATCTCAAAGGAGCTATATTTGAATTAGTTGGCTATTCCGATTTGGATTATGCCGGTTGTAAAGTTGATAGAAAAAGCACATACGGAGGGTGCCATTTGCTTGGTAGATCACTTGTGTCTTGGTCCTCCAAGAAACAAAATAGTGTGGCTTTGTCCACCGTCGAAGCGGAATACATTGCCACGGGTGCTTGTTGTGCACAAATATTATATATGAAACAAACTTTGCTAGACTATGGAGTAGTTCTAGAAAAAGTACCTCTTTTGTGCTACAATGAAAGTGCCGTAAAACTTGCAAACGATCCGGTTCAACACTCTCGCACCAAGCACATAGATATCCACCATCACTTTCTAAGAGATCATGTTGCTAAAAATGATATATCACTAGAAGGTGTAAGGACCGAAGATCAATTAGCGGATATCTTCACTAAACCGCTAGATGAGGCTACACTTTGTAGATTGTGGAATAAGCTCAATGTACTTGATTTTAATAACTTCACTAAAAGATGAGCTTGTGTTGTTCCTTGCATTCAGTGTAATATACAACATGTTTAATTTTTTGTAATGCATATAGGGTTTGTCTAACATGGTTAAGATAACCACCGAAAAGCATGTGAAGAAGCTTAACCTTGGATCAAACTTGACAAGCAACCCGATTTACTTACAAGTATTGCATATGCATGAATGTTGTTTTGTTGTTTTGTTCCATTTTCCCTTTTATTGCCTATTTTCATAAAAAGAATTATAGCCTAAGGCAAAATATTTTAAAAAACTTGAGGGTTTGAGAGAGGTCACTCACATCAGTCACAATTGGTGTTTATTTGGATCTTATTCAAGTTGGGACTTGATTGGGAACAGGCATCGCGAAGGATCATTGAAGATTTGCTGGAAAAGAGTGACCAGACACTGTAGCGGACTCTGATGTCCAGCGTCCGGTCAGTTCACAGGAGGTGAACTTGCTATGATGGAGTGACCGGACTCTGCCTTTCTGCGTCTAGTCAGAAGACGTCTCAGCGTCCGGTCGTTTGGAGAAGAGTCAGGCTGAGTTGACTGGACTCTGGCTGCGTCCGGTCGGTGTCCACCGGACATGTCCGGTCGCGATTCCAGAGGATTTGGACCTCTCTGGAATCGACCGGACGCTGGGTGGTAGCGTCCGGTCGCTACCACTGGAGCGTCCGGTCAGTAGAAATCGTGCGCGACTCAGATTTCTTTCCCTGTTTCCTTTTCTGACTCGTGGGGCCACCCTATTTAATCTAAATCACTGGCGGTCTGACCTAATTCATTTTTGCTCGCGCTGACATCAACGCCCGAGCCCTTTGCCGCGCTGCCGTGTTCGCCTCTGCCCTAGCCGCCGCAACCACAATAGCCCACGCTGAGCTCCTCGCATTGCCGCGCCCGAGCATCACCGCCGCACTCGCCCCGTGCCAGCACGCCCTCGCGCCTCCACTCCTCGCTTTGCCACGCCGTGCTCCCACACAGCGCCCTGTCCAGAGCCACCGCCGTGCCCGCTGGTCAAACCTCTCCAGCGCAGCCAAGCACCCCAGTCCTAGCTCCAGCCATGCAGCCAAGCTCCACCACAGCAGCATTGCCATTGCACTTGCCCTAATCGCCGAGCTCGTGTCTTCCATCCTCTCGGACGTCGATTCATCGCATTGTCTCGCCAATCTTTGTCGAGTCAGAACCCTAACCCTAGCTGAGTCGGTGGTTCCCCGCGGGTCGCTTCTCTTCTTCTCGGATCGCCGGTTCATCAGGTAGCAAGCCAGTCGCTTCTATTTCGCATTTAAATTGCTTGCTCTTAGGGTTTCGTATCTATTAGATATACTGTATTTATTTGTATATCCTTCTATTCCATCGTGCAGCGTGTCGGTGCCGTTGAGGTGTCAGTGGCAGTTGTCAATCAACTCGGGGCCAAGCTCGTGGGTACGGATCGGGGCCAAGCCTCAAAAGTGTCAGTGGACAGTTGATCTTGTCAGCGGTAGTTTCTCTTGTCGGATCAGAAGGCTCGCACCAAGAATGTTGGAGGTGGTCCTGGAGATGATGATCGGAGGCCCCCGCCTCGCCTGCCTGTAGATCCAAAAGGCAAGGTGACAAAGAAGATTGCATCCAAGAAGAGGAAGTACCCAGATGCAGAGGCAGCTCAAGCAGCAGCAGTTGCAGAGGCCGCAGAGCGTGCCGAGAGAGGAGGTGCTCGCAGTGGGGTTGTGATTATAGATCTGCTGTTTTCATCGGAAGCAAGGGCTGGGATAGAGCGAGTTGAGCGCCTTCTTGGTAGTCCACCAGGGACTATCACTGTTGCAGGATAGCATTATACTATTGATGAGGGTCAGCCTCAGGGGGCTTCATAGCAGTAGCCCTAGCCAGCAGAGCAAACTCAGGAGGGTGAGCAGGCCGAGGAGGTCGAGGAGATAGAGCAGGCACCACAGCCCTAGCTACGTAGCTCTGGTCGTACCCGTGTTCCAGTCTCACCAAGGCCACCGACACAGCAGAGGGGATCTCGTCCACCGCCTAGACCACAGGGTTCGCCTCCAGTGACCCACCTTGACTTGAGGGCCGCCACGGCCAAGCAGGTTCGGCAACTGAGGTTTGTAGAGTTTGAGGTATGGTTTCCTCCAAGGAGGGATGAGAGAGCACCTGAGGGATTCTACACACCGCTCCAGGAAGATTTCTACAATGCATATCTAAACAGTGGAGCAGTCTTCAGATCTCAGAGAGTCTGCAGCATTAAGGCTATAGTAGCAACAGCTGGAGATCATATTTGCCCCGACCTTGTATATCTGCCGGGGCTGACATATTTGATTGGACGGACAGGACTATATGTTCCATCGTGGGTTCATCAGTTCTATGCTTCCCTCTTTGTTGACCCGCACCATAACTTTATTCACTTTGCATTCCGAGGCAGAGACTACAGGATGATGAGTCAGAGGGCCAAGGAGATACTGAGGCTATAGGAGCAGTCTGTCAAGTTACATGAGGTATGTTATGGACAGCAAGAGCCTCCCAGGCGTCCTCATGGTGGTTTGGTGCCCTCTACAGATCTTATGCGCCATTGCTTCAAGGAGCCCTTTGGTGAGGGGTTGAGGAGGAACCCCAGTGACCTTACTCCTACAGCTAGAGTGCTAGAGGCTATCATAAGGAGGACACTACTTCCTAGGATGGGATACAGAGAGGGCTTGACTCGCCTCCAGCTTTGGCTCCTCAATGGCCTGATGCAGCAGATAGTGTTTGATATTTAGAACCTCCTTCTATCAGAGATGGAGGATACTATAGCTGAGGGCTTCAAGGGTCGCAGGCAGCTTCCATATGCACATTGGATCACATTCCTTATTCTTAAGGTTGTGCAAGTTAGGACACTAGAAGTGGTTGCAGAGTACAGAGGTGCCACCATAGAGTTTCTAGCTTATAACATGGCACAGAGGATCAGGCATAGCACACCACAGGCACCCACTCAGCCTTGCCATCATCCAGATGTACCAGAGTCCACAGCTCAGTAGGATGAGATTATCAAAGGCATAGCTGCTACTGAGGAGGAGGAGCTTGAGGCACAACAGGAGGTGAGCGAGCCTAGTGACAGCTCAGATGATGACTACCAGCCTATTCCTTGGATGCCTCCACGCAGACATGATGTAGAGGACAACAGTTCCAGCTCCGCTCCACCTGCACCGCAGATGGACCCCGCTTTGATTGCTATCCTTGAGCGGATGCAGTAGGATCAGGCTAGACAGGCTCAGGAGACCGCTGCCAACTTTGCACAGTTTCAGGCTCGTCAGGATGAGTTCCAGCGACAGCAGCAGGTCCTCCAGCAGCAGCAACAGTAGATGCATCAGCAGTAGTTACTCATGCAGCAGCAGTTTTTGGGATTCATGCAGCATGTAGTGACAGACATTGGGGCCCCACAGCCTTCGCCCCAGATTGGTCAGCCTGCTACCACTATGACGACTCCGGCAGTACAGCCCAGTGGGCTTCAGAGTCAGGGACAGCCTCCAGCTCAGTTTGCTTCTCCCATAGTATAGGTGTCCCAGTGGTTATCCTCGCCAGTGGTAGCCCTGCAGTTCACACCATTTCAGATGGGCTTCACATCGGATCAGTCATCCTCGCTATTTGTGCCTGACATGTTAGTCTCTAGGAGTCTTGGAGCATCTTTTAGTGAGTTAACAAGGATGCCTACACCGCCACATATGCATGCCCTAGGTCCTTCTACAGCAGCTCCAGTCGCCGTGACTACTCAGAGACTCCCTTCTTCTGTTGCATCTTTAGATCCTACAACAGACATACCAGCAACATCACAGGCAGCACCTGCCCCAGCTCAGACCCAGACCACTTCAGCGATGCTCCCAACCACAGAGGGTCAGTCAGCACAGAGCTCAGGGTCAAATGATGATGGCGCCTAGTTCTAGCTTGCTCCTCGTACTTCAGCGCCCGACTCGTCCGCTGCAGCCCCACCGACCGGCCCTTAGGTTTTGGTGTTTGACGCCAAAGGGGGAGAGGGTTTGAGTATGTAGACTCAGGGGGAGTGACTTTTTGGGGGAGCCTAGTTAGCTATTAGTCTATTATATACATTTGGAGTTTTTATTTGTGTGATACACTATTACCATTATGCATTCGTGTGTTTACCTTCATGCATTAAACTATATCTATGTGATAGTGATATCTACGTGATTGTGATATATGACATGAGTGCTCTCTACTTCATAACTATTTATATGTCATATCACTTGTGTTATGCTCATTTGCCTTGCTTCCGCGTTTATACTCCGATGCAAATGAGCTTTATTACTTGTACTCATGCTTATTTCATATCTTTTGAGTACATTATGTTGGCTTGGGTCATATAAGCTTGCCTAACTCTCTTGTTCTTATTGACAAAAGCTTATATGATCCAAGCATGATAAAAACCTCAACTCTTTTTCATACTCGAGGTGGTATTGCATCAATCACTAAAAAGGGGGAGATTGAAAGCATCTAGGCCCCAAGTTGGGTTTCGGTGATTAATGGCAATATAAGATTACTATGACTAACGTGTGTTTTGCAGAGGCAATTAAGTTAGGTCATGGTAATGGAGATCGATTGGGCAATCATGGATGTCATGCCCCTACGATGGAAATCGTTTTGGTTTTCAAAGGATGGACGACAAGGTTAAGGATGACTAGTTCTAAGTGTCGATTGGAGTTTGAGAGACACTTAGAGTAGTTTAGGACTTTGTTTTTCCTTTGGCCATACTATTAAGGGGGGTATGGACGGGTAGCTTCACCTAGGTGAGTCTAGTGAGTTAGGTGTGGTGCACACTTGCTAAGTCTAGCACTAGGTAGCTCCTACAAAGCCCTTAGATCCATTGGAGCAAACTTCAATCACGTATGATCGAAAATTGGAAGTGAATGGAGGGTCAAATACTGATTGGACGCTGGCTCCGGTGTGACCGGACGCTGGCCGCAGGGTCCGGTCAGTTCATTTGACCAAGGAGATTACGTCTGGTGTGACCGGACGCTGAGAGGTTAAGTGACCGGACGCTGAAAGCCTGCGTTCGGTCGACTCCAGTAAGGTTCTAGAAGAGTGAATCTGCGACCGGACGCGTCCGGTCAATACTGACCAGACCCTGAGGATCCAGCGTCCGGTCGAGTATAGTAAGCATCTAGTGAGGGAAAAATGGGACCGGATGCATCCGGTTAACACTTAAACACTAGTGTGCGGGTTGAACTGACCGGAGCGTCCGGTCAACATGACTGGAGCGTTCGGTCACCACGCAGAGGCACATAACGGTTCGTTTTTTAGCCCTTGTTATAAATAGAAGCTCTACTCATGTGTGGAGTCACTTTTACTCATTCCAACAGCTGAGAAACACGTTTGTGAGTGCAAAGAAGAGCAAGGTCCTAGTGAGGTGATTGAGATTTGAGAATCCAAGAGAGTAGCCTCATTAGTGAATCAAGAGTAGCAAAGTGTGCATCCACCATTCTCATTAGGATTCGTGTGGTCAAGTGAGAGTCCATGCTTGTTACTCTTAGTGATCGCCATCACCTAGACGGCTTGGTGGTGATTGGGAGCTTGGTGATCACCCGGCGGAGCTTATGGGTGACCCAACTCAAGTTGTGAGCGGTTGTGGGTGATTCAGTGTGACGGAGTGTCGAAGAATCAACCCGTAGAGAGCACTTGATCCTTGCGTGGATCAAGGGGGAGCTACACCCTTGCACGGGTGCTCCAACGAGAACTAGTGGGGAGTGGCGACTCTCCGATACCTCGGCAAAATATCACCGTGTTTTCTCTCCTCTTTACTTTGAGCATTTACTTTGAGCATTACTTTGAGCAATTCAATTCTTATCATTTACATTCCTAGAATTGTCATGCTAGAGTAGGATTGGAACTTAGGTTGTAAGTCTATTTGTATGATAAAACATTAGAAACACTTTCTAGGCACAAGGGGTTAATTGGGCTATCAATAGGATTTAATTATTGCAAGAAAATTTAGAATTAGCCCAATTCACCCCTCTCTTGGGCATCTTGATCCTTTCAGCTGTATTTTTTTAGCCAACGAATAGTATTTTTCTCTCACAACAAATCAGCCAGCAGTACTTTCAGCCATTACTTATCAGCCAAACGAATTGGACGCATAGTGTAGACATCGAATTTTGGACCCCACATTGAATAAAGAATCGCTTTAAGCTTGTAGGTCTGGGAATTTGCATGTCCACGACACACCTCATCCAATATCTTTAATTCCCCAGCAACTGAACCATCGTTGAAGTTCGATATTAGATTCTGACACCACGGTTCACTTGTTGCAGTGTGCATTGTTCCATTTCACCTGCCCACGGTTCGTTTTCACTCTACATTGGAGCTGCTCTTAAGTTGTACAAGGATGATTTTTTTATATGGAAATAGATTCCATTACTTAACTTGAGCCAGACAAAATGCTAGCAATGAACAAAGATACAAGCTAAACTTTCAAAGACCCCTATAAAAATAAAAATTACAACAAAGCCCTTTGGGGTTTCCATGCTTTCCAGTAATACCAACACCACCGCTGTCAAGACCCAACACCATTGCCAGCACTCCCAAACCAAGGAAGGCACCATTGAAAGCTCTGAAGAGCCATAGTAAAGCCCCGCCAGGCAAGAAAATGAAAACTTAAAATCCATCAAGTGGGGATGCGCCCTAGGCCTCCTTAGCCAAGGATCTAAGCTTGCCTCAAGGAGGCGACAGAAGACCTAAGATCCACATACCTCATTGTTCCTAGACCCACACAACCACTCTTCCAGATGTGCATAACCAGGCCGCTGCCATTATGAGAAGTCGAAGCACCTGACAGCATCAAACTCCTGTAGAAGAGCAACGAGAAATCGGTACTATCGGTGCGAAAAGTGACCAACAAGTAAATATTTGTAGTTTTGTCGTACGTTGTGATCGGATGTGGCCTAGCACTCAATAACACAAGGTTTATACTAGTTCAGGCAACATGTCCTACGTCCAGTTTCAGTCGGTCGGTGACTTTATTCCTGAGCCCAGGTGCTTGAAGTTTTTTGTGGGGTTACAAATGAGTGGGAATGAGAAGGGGGTGTCGAAGGTCCGGTCGGTCTTTGAACCAAAGGGCCAAGAGTGACGGGAGCTCCAACGTGCGCTAAGTATTGGAATGTATGCTTTGTGTAGCTTTAGAGTTCTAGAGCTATGGAGCTATTCAAGTGCTTAGAATGTCTAAAGCTTAGCTGAGAGAGAGTCGGAATCAACGTCCTCCTTTTAGGAGAGAGCGCATCCCCTTTTATAGGTGAAGGGGATGGCCTTACAAGTTAGGAGAGAGAGAATGTGTGTGTTTCCTAGCCTTATTGCCCACATCGTCGGGTACATGACAGTTTGTCGGCGCCCACAATACTGTTGATGCCCACATGCATGTGGCAGGCTCCATCGTGTTCTTCTGATATGGCAAATGTTGGCGCCTACCATACTGTAGGACCCTTCTAGCATGGCCTGACGGTACCGTCCTACAGGTGTGCAGGGTACGGTCCTCGGTATTGTAGTTGACTTTGAGTGCCTTGCCTTATCTGCTCCGCCTATTTCTTGGGTCCTCACCGAGTGGCCGTCCCCGATCGGTCGTTCCTAGTCGGCTCTGACTGCGCTGGTTGGAGAAGGGCTATAAGCAGAGGCTCGGTGTATTCCCGGTCGAAAAAGCGGGACAGAGTCAGAAGCGAGCGTTGTCCCCTCCTTAGCCAGGCCTTCTGGTCGAAGACTGGATCGCTCTTTTAGCCTATCGTCAGGTATCTGGGCTAGCCTAGAAGTTGTGCATCGTTGTAATGTCGTATGCTGGGCTGAGTTTTTGCTGGGAAGTGGGCCCATCGGGGACCCTGGGTTTATGAATCCGATACGAGCCCCCGAGCCCTTTTGGGACTTTTGTGAAGTCGTGAATGGGTTGTTTATACTCGTTGTACTAGAGTACCGGATCGGTGTAAGATCGTGAGTCACTGTTGGGCGCGACGGAGCGTGGACCCATGCGTCGGGCGCGGCCGAGGGGTCGAGTGCGACGGAGCATGGACCCAGGCATCGGACCGACGAACCAGCATGCTGATCAGCAGTCGTACATGCTGTAGGCAGCATAGTGACCATGTGTCCGTCACTGTGGGTCGATGCGAGTCCCCTAGAACATGATGTCACGGAGACAGGTCGTGCTGAGATGCGACCGCTCCCTGTACGATGTCAGAAGTTTGACCTAGGGTTGTACTTTCTGGCCTGTAGTGGTTGGCGGTGGTGCGAGCTTCCGTTAGGGACCGTGTCCGAGGGATTGGGCGAAGCGGGGCTAGCCCTCAGACGTCGGGCGAGGTGGAGCCAGCCCCCAAACATCAACCGAGGTGGAGCCTACCCTCAGGGGTTAGCCGAAGCAGAGCCGGCCCTCGAGGGTTGGACAAAGCAGAGCCAGCCCTCGGGGGTCGGACGAGGCAGAGCCCAACAAGGGGTGTGGCCTTGGTGGTCCTAAAAATCAACTGGGGGATTTTTTTTACTTGCCAGCGGGTGCGTGTGAGCGCACTCGGAGGGTGTAGCCCTTAAGCCCCCGGGCGATTCGGGTAGAATCGCCTGGGGAATCTTTCGATTTGCCAGCGGGTACGCGCGAGCGCACCCGGTGGGTGTAGCCCCCGGGCGATTCGGGTAGAATCGCTTGGGAGATTTTTCGACTTGCCATCATTCTAAGCCATCGATTCTAGGGGCGCGGACCCAGGCATCGGGCCCCAACCCAAACATCGGGCATGGTCGGGGGGTCGGGCGTGACGGAGCGTAGACCCAAGTGCCAGGCGTGGCCGAGGGGTTGGTCTAGTTTCATGCGTTACACCATCCATGGTTTCTGCAACCGAAGGGGATCAGCTAACGTCGCTTGCCTTGATGGCTCAAGTGACGCGCTTAATGAGCTCTCTAATGGGTATGTTCGAGTGGAATCTGGGTCCATCGTTTATGACGGGGTCGGCATAGCCCTCATGTGGCATTCCACTGCTCCTTAAAGCACGTCCCGGTAGATGCCTGAGCCATTCTGAGACCGACTCAGGTGGCCCGCTGGTCTCCCATCGATGGAGATTCTATGGGCATGGCTCGAGGTTAGAATCGAACGAGAAGGTCAAGATGACCCTGTCTGCTTCTGAGCAGATCGAGCGAGGGCCACAAGGGCTCATCTGCGTTTTCTCCCCTGGCTCTATTTCATGCGAGGCGGCATTGAGCCCTTCACGGGCCGGCCTTCGAACCCCGGTCGGTCATCGCTCATGTCGAATGAGGCGACTACTGCTTCGTGACGCAACACAAAGCGTTCTGATGCATCAATTGCATATGCAATGCTTTGGATGTATGGGATGAATGAATGATTGCATGGATGAATGTGTGAATGCGTGTATGAGGAACGATGAATGAATGATTATGCATTAGAAAATAAAATAAAGTATGAAGGTTTGGTAAAGATACCTTGATGACTCGAGTGGTGGGTTTGAGGAGCTCTTATCGGATATGTCCGAATGGGATCCGTGTCTGTCATTCATGACAGAGTTGGCATACCCTGCATGGGGTTTCCCACTACTCCTTACCTGTCTCTCGGCAGTCGTCTGAGCTGTTCGATAGACTCAGGTAGCCCGTTGGTCTTTCCTCGACAAAGATCCTATTGGTGGGCCCTTCCAAACCCTGCCTGGGAAGGCAGAGGGTCATTTGCATGCGGTTGCGCCTTGTTTCCTACGCCTGGGTTGTGGTAGTGGTGGGCCCAACCTAGGCCACATCCCATTTTAACCGGGCGACATTTCATTAGGCAGGGCGTGTCCCATCGCATGCTTATCCTCATTAAATAGGGGAAGGGAGAGGGTTTTCGTCCCATTCCTTTGCCTTTCTCCTCCTACCACCTCTCCTCCTTCTTCCTCCTCACCAAGCTTGTTCGTGCGCCGTGGCAGTTTCTAGGAGAGAGAGGGTAAAGCAAGGGAGAGGAGAACTCACCGATTCATTCGTGAATCCGGAGCATGATGTCAAACTGAAGGTCATCCAACATAGATGAGGCAGTGCTGGCCACCTTCGCTGAGAAGGGGCTGCTCCCACCAAAGGAGGTGGTACATTGGAGGGCTCCTGCGCTAGGGGAAGGTGTTCTGTGGCCATGGGCCGATGAGGTTGTCTCCTTCCTCGCCTTCCACGAGTGTGAGCTTGGATATCCCGTGCACTGGTTCTTGCGTGGGCTCCTCAACGAGTGGGGCCAAGAGCTGCAGCACCTCAATTCAACTGGGCTGCTGCACGTTGTCGGCTTCATCACCATCTACGAGGCCTTTCTTAGGATGGAGCCGCATGTGGACCTCTTCCGGCGGATCTTCACCGGGCGAGCCTTATCGGAGGGGAAGCCACCTAGAACCACGTCGGTTGGGGGCTTTGCCTTGTAGAAGAAGCCGAGGCCATCGGGCTCCTACCCCGCGTACTCCCCCTACGACTCCAATTGGGGGTGGCATGGCAAATGGTTCTACATCAGGAACCCAGCGGAGGCGCCATTCCCGCCGTTCACCGAAAGAAGGCCAGAGAGGCGGGAGAGCTGGTCGTGGGGTCCCTCCAGTCGGCAGAACAAGCTAGAGGTCATCGAGGTGAAGCTTCAGAAGCTGGTGCAGCACAGCCTCGATGGGCTACGGGTGTTCCACACCTTCTTCCGCCATCGAGTCACCCTGCTGGCGGAGAGGAGGCGGCCGATGTCGGTGTACTCCGGCCCAATGGATCCCTACCGTGCATAGCCAGAGGAGTTGCCAAAGCACAAAGTCTGGAAATGACTCGACCGGGTGCTGCAACTGAGGGATAAAGAGTCCCTTAAAGGAAAGCCCAGACCTCTTCACACCGCGAAGCTATCCAATCTGGTATGCTCCCCTCTTTTTATTCAGTGACCTATTTCCCTCCTGCTTTCCCTTGTTTTGACTTCGAGTCGTCCATTTTGTAGGGACTCGTGGGTTACAGATCCTAGCCGCATCTTCTGAGGGGGTCAGAGGGCGCAGCTCGGCAAGCTGCTCTGAAGGAGGCAACGGTTGCCAAAAAGAAGAAGAGAGCTAAGAAGGCCCGGAGAAGGTTCGAGAAGGAGAAGGAGATCGGCCGGCGGGTCTAGGCGGGAGAAAATAGGAGCGACATGCAGGCAGAGCTCGAGTCGGAGGAGCACACGGAGATGGGCGGTGATGCGAGCACCTCCGAGGATGAAGGAGACAGGGGTGTCGTCGTGACCTCGGTGGAGCGTCGTGAGCCTACGACCGCGTCCATCGGCGGTGGGAGGGATACGGAGAGGCATCACGATGCTCCCACATCAAGGAAGCATGTGGCGAGCTCAGACGCCGCCGTCGAGCGAGAGGCGAAGCAGGCGCGGTCGTCGCGCCTTTTGGAGGCATCGTTGGCTTCGCACCCCCTACACCTAGCATCGTAGGGCACGCCGGCTGATCGGAGGAGCATGCTCATACCCCCACATCTTTAGGGTCGGCACGTGTGCACAAGCCACAATAGGGAGATGCCCCATCAGTTGTTCCAATGGGTGCGCCATGAGCCAGCTGTTGCGGCCATTCATGGGCCGATAGGGAATCGGCCGGGTTGGCTCCTCCCTCAGTCGACATGAGGGGGCACGGGTCGTGACCCATGAGTGGTCCTCGTCTGGTGGGCTCATTGCCATCGGGTTGGGGCTTTAGGGCCCTACCACTTTCATCTAGGCATGTATCTATGTTCCTTTTTTATCTCACAGTTGAGTTCTTTGAGTGCGACTGACCTATACTTATTTGATAGCGGCCAGGGACTGATGGGATTGGGCATCGCCCCACCTCCCATGTGGAAGGAGTGGAGACCCAGCCTACAGCGAGTTGTGATGAGCGGTGGGGAAAGCAGACTGGTAGTGGTGCGACCTTCCCTTCTGGGGGTTGCGTCCTCCCGGTCGGTCGCGAGTACGGTGGCAGTGGCAATGACGGTGATGGCGGCGATCCCCGTTGTGACGGTGGAGGTTGGATCGGAGGTGACCCTTGCAATCCCTCCCCAACGGCCACGGTAGAAGAGAGGAGGGAAACCAGGCTCCCTGCCTCGCCCGGCGGAGGAACACATGGCTCGCCCTCCTGGTCGGAGCTGGAGGGGTTAGGAGGAGACGTGGCTAGGCCAGAGGCAGAACATCCGCCAGTGGGCCATGGAGTCCAGATAGTGGAGATCCCCTGCTCCAGTGAGGCACGCACTAGGGTGGAGCCACCAGCCATCCCATCGTCGTAGGAGTTGGCGATGGTCCGGTCGTCGCATGATATTGCGATGGCTAGATCTTCCAGTGGGTTGGGGTGACCCCCGAGCTGGTGTGGCCCTGCCTCGATGACCCGAGGAAGGCTCGGTTCGTCCTTCACGATAAGGAGGAGGTGGGGCTCTGGCACTTGCTAGAGGAGAGAGGACTGTCGATGGAGTCCGATCTCACCTAAACCAAGGCGAGGCTCAAGGAGGCCTTGGAGCGGGTTGAGTTCATCCATCAGGCGGTCTCAGTCGACCTGCCACGCATTGCAAAGGTAAGCTTTCATTCATTTTTAGTGTTCATCCTCGACTCCTTGGTTTTCCACTAGTTGTCTCAGCATGCTTGCTTCTCGCTTTATAGAATTTAGAGGCGATGCTGATCCGCAAGTCCCGTTTCCTTTGGGAGGAACATGGTCGGATGGAGCGGCAAGCCACGATGTCATGGCTGGTTGATGAGCTTGAGCGCCAGCTAGAATCCTCCCGCCGTGAGTCCCAAGACCGGGTGGCCGAGGCGATGGGAGCGCGGGTGGTGGAACTGCTCATGGCGGAACGAGCGACTGTTGTCGAGCGGGGACTCGACGCAGTGAAGGTCCACCTGGCGAAGACCAAGGTGGTGCTCCAGAAGTCCTTGGAGGATCTAGAGATGGAGCGGATGGCCCTATCGAAGGCTGATCAAGAAGTGCTCACGCTCTGGGGGTAGGTGCTTGAGGCAGAGGAGTTAAACGCTCAACTGCTCGAGAAGGTGACCCAGCAAGTGGAGGGACTCTCCATCCTCGAAAGCACCCACCTTGGTATGTATCTATTCCACCTTTGGTTGATGCCTTGGTTTTTCCTTTCCTTTGCTTCTGAACTTGTCGTCCTTTTCCAGAACTTGGTGGAAAAAATGATTCTCTAGAGCGAGAGCTGGAGACAGCCAAGACGGCGATCGGTCGGAGTACGGAGGCGCTAGCCAAGTCCCTTGAAGAGTGACATGCTCTCGAGGGGGAGCTCGACTAGATCCGCAATGTCGCCCAGGTGGTTGTTTCCAAGGTGCTCGGGTTAGCGCCGAGCACCAGCACACCCGCCGTCCAGCTAGCGGAGGTCCTGAATGAAGTTCAGACACTCATCTCCGATGGTATGTTCTATGGGACGTCGGGGGTGCTAACCTTAGTGGCAACGCACCACCCGGACCTAGACTTCACCGCCATCTGTAGAGGGTACTCCGATGGCTGGAGTGTGGATGCGATCCATGCGCTCGGGGAGAGCTTGGCGCCATATGCATAGATGGTGGCTGAGAAAGTCTCCACGCAGTGGGTGATGGAGGCTCGCCGTTCGAGCTTGGTTGAAGGTGTGTGCCAAGAAGATGTCATCCAGCCTACGGACGGAGTGGAGACCGGGTTGGAAGCGAGCGCTGTCCTGCCTTCGACCAAGCCGAACATCGTCCCGTCAAAAAGCAAGCAGCCCTTATCTTCGTCGACCGAGCCATTAGTCGATGCTGCCAGGCGGCCATAATAGAATTTAGGGTAGAAGCAGTCAGTATATGTAAAGGATAAGTTCATGGGAGAGCCCCCATGTGAACAAATTTTTTTTGTATTCATGAATACTTTAGTTTTGTTTTGTGATGGAATCACTCGTAAGGGGAAGCTTGTCCCATCCGTCTTTGTTTTCACCCTAGCATAGCTTTGTTTTTTATCCTTTCTTTTTTTGCACCTGCCTGTTTGACCTGTAGGCTGCATCCTTAAGAACCCGGGCGTGGCCCGCGAGGCTCAACTACTCGTAACCATAGGTCGTGGTGGGGTGTGATCGGTCGAGAGTTTAAAACATAAGTTACGTAGGGTAAATAAAGGAAAGGACTACCCTTTCATTTGGGTGAAAAGTATTACTATATGATAGTAAAAAAGAGAGAGGTGGTATCGCACCCTCGTGGAGCCCCCAAGTGACCTAGGCTGAGAGTGCTCAGGCTAGGGTGGTTGTAGGAGCAAACATTGAATGAAGAAAAAATGGTAAGACCGAGTTTTAGGGGAAGAAACGACATAACTGTTCGATGTTCCATGTGTTGGTGAGAACATTGCCATTATCGTCCTTTAGTTGGTAGGTGCCCGGTCAGATCACCTCGGTCACCGTATAGGGTCCTTCCCATGGTGGAGAGAGTTTATGTTTCTCCTTGGTTGATTGGGTTCTTCGGAGCATGAGATCACCGACCTCGAGGATCCTTCCTCTGATTTTTCTTTCATGGTACCTGTGGAGAGTTTGTTGGTAGCGAGCAGAGCGGATGACGGTCGTCTCGCGAGCCTCCTCAAGTGGGTCAACCACGTCCTGCTGAACCTCCATGGCTTGGTCTAGGTCGAAGGCCTTCACTCTTTGGGCGTCGTGGTCGAGGTCGAAGGGCAGCACCGCTTCAGCTCCGTTGGCCAGGAAGAAAGGTGTGAATCCTGTGGATCGGATCGAGGTCGTTCTTAAGCTCTAGAGGATCGTTGGGACCTCTGCAACCCATCGCCCAGCATACTTATTGAGTCGGTTGAAGATGTGTGGCTTAAGTCCTTTATGGTGGGAGAATCTCCTTGAGGAGGTAGGCGAGTAGTGGTGCTCTCTAGTCAGTTTGATCGAGTGCTACTACGGCAACGTCGATGGGCGACGTCATCATGGAGGCATCGAGGTCGAAGCCCCCGAGTGCCAGGTTGGTGTCGAAGCGTGTCTGGATCGGACCTTCTAGGATGTGGGCAGACAGCTCATGAAGGTTGTTGATGAAGACCCCATCTGGAGACGGATGCACAGTTCGTTGATGAGGGCCTCGTATTCCGCGGTGTTATTTGAGGCCAAAAAAGTGGAGACGGATTGCATAGCGGAGTCTGCTCCCATCTGGGGAGATCAGAACCACTCTAGCCCCCGAGTTGGGCACCATCATCGACCCATCGAAGTACATCGTCCAGAACTCGTGGGTGACATCTGGGGTCGAGAGCTGGACCTCCGTCCATTAGGCGACAAAGTCCGCGAGAGCTTGAGACTTTATAGCGGTGCAGGGGATATACTTGATGTCGTGGCCCATTAGTTTGAGTGCCCACTTGGAGATCCATCCTGCGGCATAACGGTTGCGGACGATGTCTCCTAGTGGGAATGAAGTGATGACCATGACTTCATGGTCGGTAAAGTAGTGCAGGAGCTTCTGGGTCGCCATTAGCACAGCGTATAGAAGTTTCTACACCTAGAGGTACCGAACCTAGGTGTTGGTGAGTACCTTCCCGATGAAGTATACGGGTCGTTGGACCTTTAGGTGGTGTCCCGGCTCCTCCCTTTCGATGACTAGGGCGGCGCTTACGACGTGGTTGCTTGCTGCTATATAGAGGAGTAGCGGTTCTCCCTGTTTGGGAGCGACGAGGATTGGGGCCGACGTCAGTGATGTTTTGAGGCTTTCTAGAGCCTGTTGTGCCTCCTCAGTCCAGACGAACGTGTCTATCTTTTTGAGAAGTTTATAGAGAGGCATCCCCCGCTCGCCTAGCCAGGAGATGAACCGACTCAGGGCGGCCAAACAGCCGGTGAGCCTTTGTACGTCCTTGACATTGCGTATAGGGCCTATGTTGGAGATGGCTATGATTTTTTCGGGGTTGGCCTCGATACCGCGTTCGGACATGATGTATCCAAGCAGCTTCCCCTTCGGAACCCCGAAAACACATTTTTCAGGATTCAATTTGATGTTGAACCTTCAGAGGTTCGCGAACGTTGCAGCCAAGTTCGCGATCAGGTGGTAAGCTTGAGCCATTTTGACCACTATGTCATCTACATAGACGACAATCATTGGTTTTGGCCGCTCAACTTGGTCAGGTTGGTCGTGCAGGTCGATTTGGTCGACGAAGCATTGCTGCATGCATCGTTGATAGGTGGCACTAGCATTCTTCAGACCGAAAGGCATGGTTACGTAGCAGTACGAACCATACGGGGTGATGAATAAAGTTGCGAGCTGGTCGGACTCTTTCATGGTGATCTGGTGGTAGCCTGAGTAGGCATCCAGAAAGGAGAGGATTTCGCATCCTGAGGTGGAGTCGACTATCTGGTCTATGCATGGCAAAGAAAAATGGTCCTTCGGACACACCTTGTTGAGGCCAGTATAATCAACGCATATTTCCATTTCCCGGTCTTCTTTTTAACAAGAACAGGATTGACAAGCCAGTCGGAGTGGTATACCTCCTTAATGAATCCAGCCTCCAGGAGTTTGATGATCTCCTCGCCTATGGCCCTACTCCTCTCATCGTCAAAGAGACGCAGTCGTTGCTAGGCGGGCTTTGAGTCCGGGATGAGGCGTAATGCATGCTCGGTGACCTCCCATGGTATGCCCGGCATGTTAGAAGGTTTCTATGCGAAGACATCGCGATTGGCGCATAGAAAGTCGGTGAGCTCGCATTCCTATTTGGTCAGGAGCTTGGCCTCGATCCGCACCGTCTTGGTTGGGTCGGTGGGGTCGATCCCCACCACCTTAGTTTCCTCGATTGGGCGGAAGGCAGTCAAGGAGGTTGACTTGTTGCAGTCTGGGACTGCTGGAGTCGGTGAATTTCCAAGCTGAGGGAGCTTGGCTGAGTTGATAACAGCAGTGGCGAGCTCGTAATGCCCACGGTCGCACGTGTAGGTGTGCGAAAAAGGTGCTACCCATAGTGATGACGCCGTTCGGTCCCGGCATCTTCAATTTGAGGTAGGTGTAGACGTGTAGTTGGGGATCGCCATGAACTTGGCGTAGCATGGCCGCCCAAAGATGGCGTGGTAGGACCCTAGGAAGTCCACCACCTCGAAAGTGAGGACCTATGAGCAGAAGTTGGCTCGATCGCCAAACATGATAGGTAGGTCGATCTGCCCGAGCGGGTATGCCTGCATCCCCGAGATCATGCCATGGAAGTGAGAGCTCACTGGGCGGAGCTCCGACCTAGGGATGCGCATGGCGTCGAGGGTGTCGACGTAGAGAATGTTGAGGCCGCTGCCTCCGTCCATCAACACCTTGGTGAGGCGCTTCTTGCGGACAATGGGGTCGATGACGAGCAGGTACCGACCTGGTCTGACGACATAGGAAGGATTGTCCCTCTGATCAAAAGTGATCGGAGATTCTGACTAGCTAAGGAAAGAGGGGACGGCCGTTTCGGCGATGCATGCCTCTCTGTAGCGCACTTTGTGCTGGCGCTTGGAGTAGATGGCATCGGATCACCCAAAGATCATGAGGCATTCCTTGGGATCGAGAAAGCCATACCCATCCATGCCCGCCACGCCTCCTTTCTTGGTCGCTGTCTCCTTGCCTTTTCCTTCTTTTGGTCCGCCAGCCTATCATAGAAAGCTCTTGAGGAGTTCGCAGTCCTTGTAGAGGTGCTTGACGAGATTGGCGTGGTTGGTGCATGGGCTCTCCATGAGCTTTGTCAAAGTGGTCGGGCTAGCCCTGCTGGGGCTGCTTGCCCGCACGATCGGTCATGGCGACCAAAGCGAGTTGGCCTGTCGGCACAGACCCTTCTTGTATTTTTTGCCCCTTTGCGTGGAGGGGCCCTCGTCTTGGTCCTTGCGCTTGGCCTTGCCCTTGTCCCGAACTCCACTAAAGACCGCTCCGACCGCCTCCTCACTGGAGGCATGGTTCGTGGCGACGTCGAGCAGGTCACGGGTGGTACGGGGCTTCAGATAGCTGAGCTTGTGGATCAAGGACTCACAAGTTGTCCCAGAGAGGAACGCGTTGAGAACCTATGGATGTAATCCTGCAGGGACTCGTTGAGCTCCTGCTGGCAGCTCTTGAGGTCCCAGAAATTCCCAGGACGGACATACGTCCCCAGGAAATTCCCGATGAAGATCTTTTTGAGATCCGCCCAGTCGCAGATGCTGTTAGGTGGGAGGAATTCGAGCCATGCTTGAACATGCTCCCCCACGCAGATGGGGAGATATTGAATGATGAAATGGTCATCATCCACTCCTCCGGCTCGGTAGGCGAGCCGGAAGTCTTCGAGCCATATACCGGGATTCATTTCCTCGGTGTATTTGGCGATGTTGGTAGGCGGTCGGAAGCACTGTGGGAACGGTGCTTTCTGGATGCGATGGCCAAAGGCCCATGGTCTCGGGCCGTTCGGGCTAGGACTCCGGTCGTCTGGTCGGCGACCATGCCTAGGGTGCGTTTCCCTGCTCCCCTCGACAGTCCGGCCGGGGCCTATGCCGCCTGCTCTCACCGCCCCATGATGGACGTCATCATCACGTCGGGCTTGACGTCGATTGTTGATGACGCTGCGAGCGTCTCAGTTTGGCTCGAGCCGTTTGCGCACAGGTGGTTGGTGTGGAGCGGGCGCCGGGTCAGGCCATGGTGCAGCTGTGGCCTCCTGTTCCACGCGCCAGCGACTTAAGTGGTGAGCGGATGGAGCAATTCAACTGGTGCGCCCCCATTCCCCTGGTAGGGAAAGAGGCCGCGAGTCAGTGTCGCGACGCAGAGCTCTCTGCCTGTTGAATGGCGGCGGTTTCCACCAACGCCCGGAGGTTCCAGTGGATCGTCTGTTCCTGGAGGTCGACAGGCTCTGGAAGGTCGCGCAGAAGCATCGCCGCAGCGATGATGTTTTGGCCAGCCCGAGCAAACTGTAGGGGATCATTTCCTCCGTCCAGGATGTTGTGCTGGACCTAACGGGCGTGACCCCAGGCATCGCTCGTCGGGTTACGCGTGCGTGGCGCAGCGTGCTACGCCGAGCGCACCAGCGCAGGTGGCGGCTGACTTTGTCGTCTTTGTCGTAACTCCTCGCCGTGCTCTTGCGCATGCGCGAGGGCCTCCACACTAGGGTCCGGAGGGCCGTGAGTTTGTAGGGACTCCGCTACCACGGGCGGCTGTCTCGGAGCGTCCGTCATAGCGCACTCCCGGGACAGAGGGTGGCTAGGTGCCACGACGTCACCGATGCTGGAGCCGTCCCTTTCAACCTTGTCATCCACGAGGTCATGGAAAAAGGCGGGAATAGAGAGAGATGATGAAAGTTTCATGAAAATATAGAGAGTTTCATAGCATGAAATTCTTCTGTACTGTTTCTAAAATATGGATGTATTGAAAACTGAGCCATAAAACCTCCACTGAACTGGTCTTAGGGCGTTCACAATAGTCCTAGCTGATTGCTAGCTAGGAGACATCCACGTCATTCAAATAGTACGTGGTAAAAGTTAGCACTCCAAAGAACTATCTATTAAGGCCTCGTTTAGTTGCGACCGAATTTGGCGCCGGCAAAGTTACTGTAGCCACAGTAACTACTGTAGCATTTCGTTTGTATTTGGTAATAATTGTCTAAACGTTGACTAATTAGGCTCAAAACGTTCATCTCGCAAAGTACAATAAAACTGTGCAATTAGTTTTTGATTTCATCAACATTTAATACTCCATACATGTACCGTAAATTTGATGTAACGGGGAATCTTTTTTTTGTACAGTGACAAAATTTGGATTCTGGAGGAACTAAACGCGCCCTAAGATCAGCTATTTGGATTTTTAATAGTTTCATACGTACAGAGAAAATGAGGATGTACTGTGCATCATCTTTGTGTATCTCTGTGTGGAGATTATACAAGATATGTAACAGTAAACATCTCATCTCAATAAAACCAAATAAACAAAAGATGGAAAGTACTTTTGTGTCGCTTTTTGTGCTCCTGGGCTCAGCGAATTAGGGCGCGTTTAGTTTAAAAAATTTTGGTTTTTGTCTATCACATCGAATTTTTGGACGCATGTATGGAGTATTAAATATAGACGAAAAAAAAATTAATTACATAGTTGGGTGAGAAATCGCGAGACAAAACTTTCAAACCTAATTAATTCATAATTAGACACTAATTGCCTAATATAAATGAAAGTGTTACCGTACCCAAACTCAAAAATTTTCGCGAACTAACCGTGCCTTGATTGGAGGAGGACGGCGGGAGCAGCTGGAAAAGAGGATTTTTCACGTGCATGGCTGTAGCGGGACTGCAGAGAGAGAGGTTCAGGCGCAGTGGATCCGAGCGCGGTACAAAACGCCTGAAGAAAAGCCGGTAGAAGGCCAGGAGGCCGGCGTTTTGTTGCCTCGTGGTGTGTGCGAGATAAGCGACGAAACAGTCGCTGGCTCAGTTATTTTTGCATCTCCTCTTTACTCCATGTAGGATATTTGCTGACCTGTATTTCAAATAGTAGCTGAGTCAGCTTTGTTGGGACGCCCTTAGAGTATGAAGTAAGAAGCGGGGGCGAAGCTACTACATTCTAAACATAATTCCCTCACAATCAATTTCTGGGAAGACAGTCCCTTAAAACTTGTTTTAGTGGGTAGGCACTGTAGGCAGACAGGGGACGAGCAATGCATACGTATAACCGTAATAGGCGTACAGCGCGTACCTGCCTGCAGGTATGGATGGCAACCGGTACAAATTACCCACATGCCCGCAGGTAAAAACCCGTTAGGGTGAGAATACGGGTATCATTTTGTATCCACGGGCACGGGTGCGAGTTTGATTTTATGTCTACGGGTAAAAAATTTGCGGGTATGAAAATACCTTACCTGTGCCCACGAACCCGCCTGACATGTGGGCCTGCTACACAAGTATATAAAGGGCTTTTTAGGGTTCCCCTTATCCTCCCCGCACAGCTGCAATCCCAGCCTCCCACACGCCAGGCCACAGCGGCGCAGCCTCCCTCGGCTTCCGCTCGACCGCTCCCAGCCTCCCACGCCTTGCGCCCAGGCGGCCGCCGCCAGTTCCCCTAACGGGTGTGCCCGCGGGTGACGGATGCGGGTTCAATTTCGTGCCCGTGAAGGATCGCGGGCACATGGTTTACCTCGCAGGTGCAGGTTTGTAAACCCTCTACCCACGGGTAATATGCCTGTTGCCATCCATACCTGCATCCACTGACTCCTGTGTGCATGGAGTGAGTGACTGGGCCACCGGCCACACCTGTCACCTGTGGTAGCTATATTTCCATATGGATGCCAGATGCATGCATGACAGCGTGAAATCGAAGCAGGTTAGGAACTCTCTCGCAATCACGTTAGCATATTCCGAGGTTTTAGCCCAGATTTGTTCCAACTGCGGGAGTAGCATATCTCATCGTTCGTATCGACATGTTTTGCTCATCTCCTCATCCGATCCAGGCGTACGTGCTGTCAGACAGAGTAGTAAAGTAAGCCTCGCTACACGCAAGATCAGGGTGAGGTTCTCAAAAGATAAGGAGATCAATCAAACTAAGCTCGATCATACGGCTGGTGGCACTTTTGTCGTGTGTACTTATCGGTTTTGCACGTTTATCGTGGCTAGCTGGAATCATGAGCAGTGTATTTTACGTACGACGTGCCAGCACGCTAATCAGTACACTGACCACTGATGAGTCGTCGTGCCATTTATATATGTACACACATATATAGCATTGCGTTTTTCTACGCTATTTTCTTTTCTCCTTTTGAATAAACAACAGCAAAAGAAAAGGAGACCAGACGGGAATAACGATCGAGAGTACTAGTACACCTAACAACCACAGCACTCGATCTTCTAATTTGAGCTAAGTGTGGAGTGCCACTGAAAGTAGTGTAGAGAAGAATAATGAAAACGGGTTTCTGCAAGTTAGGCAAGGACATTGAGATAGTAGAAACTAAATCTCTGCTTTATGGTTTATTTCCAAGTTAAAGCACAGATTAAAGCAAAAGAGAGGAGGATGGCTACTATTATGAGATGGATGGAGCTCAGTACAAACACACTGAACATTACAAAAGCAGCTAGCTGGCCTCACACCAAGCATGCATGAGACCGGCCTTTGATGATTGAATCCACCATGGGTGCGTGCATGCAATGCTTAGTGTGATGTTGTGGAGTGTGTGTGACATGCATCTGATCTTTCATTCTGAGTCCTTGAAACGAACACAAGTCACTTGTCTTGATGAAGAGGCCAGAGACGACGACGATGCTTTGCAAAATCTCTCACCTAGCTACTATAGTATATCCTTTTTTGCATATATAATAATAATGCCTAGCTCTAGCTGGAGTATATCCATATGTTCTTTTTGCATGCATTTCACGTACAATGTCTGTGTTGTATGTGGGGGATGGATTGGGTGAAGGGGCGATGATGCCAAATTAGGTGGCACCAACCAGGCCAGGCCATGCTCATGCTCATGCTCATGCTCATGCATGAGGGCTGAGGGGGAGGAGGTTGCCGCTGGGGCCCCCACACATGCATGCACCCCTACCATGTGGACTTCATTCAACCCTCCAACAGTTCTAGTCCAATACGCACGTGGCAGTTTGGAACTTCATCTACAGTCTTCACTTCTTCTTCTACTACCGCTACCTCCATTCCATATATTATTCTCCCTGTCTCTCAGCAAAAAAAAAAAAAGTATGTCGAACGGTTTCATTCACTGGTCCTCTAAGTTCTTCTGACTGAGTTCTCTTTCTGATGATAAAACAGGGAGAGAACCCATTAATCCTGTATTGCAGAAGAACCAAACAACGGTGCAGAGGTTAGAGAGACAGACCGAATTGAAGGAACATACGATCGAACAGATCGAGGAGAGGTAGACAAGTCAGAGCTAGACTCGATCAGGACATGCATGATTGCCTGCCATGCCCGTTGTCACGCTCGTAGGAGCTGGCCGGCCTGGCTAGATTTGTGCAGCTGGGTCGTTGCATGGGATGGGATCGATCCGTTCGTTGGAGCTGCTGCGGCTGCCAATCACGCATGCCCGGTCTCGATCTCCGCATCTCAGGAGTACTGCAGGGACGCGCGCGCCCGAGCCCTGAACCTGATGCGTCGGCGGCGGGCAGCGCCGGCCGAGCCGGATTGGAGCGGGAACTGACCGTTGGTTACCAGCAACCGCACGCATAATTCCCTCGCTAATCATGCGGCCGCTGCAACTTGTTGCCTGCTGCTGCTGCTGGCCCGACGGATCGTTCGGTCAGTTCGCAGCGAAGCGCGTCACGCGTAGATGGATGGATGGATGGACCGATCGCCCGCGGGGCGCGGGGCGCGGGGCGTGCGGGGCTGCGGGCCGTGGGCGAAAGAGACGGCACCACGCACCTGCGATCGTGAGAGTGCCCGTGGCGGGGTAACAATAGAAATCGATCTGAACCTGCGATGCGACGTCTCTTCCCTGCCAATTTCCACGCACGAACGAACGCATGCATGCTTCGATTGCAACCTACTCAAGGGCCGGCAGAGCGTAATCCGTCAGGCATCAGGCTTACTCCTGTCTGTCTGCAGTGTAGTGGTACGACCTCAAAACGGTTCCTTGCAAGCGATTACCGATTAAATCGGTTTGCTGTTCGACTTGCTGTGGAGGCATATATCTGTAGTGTCCTACTCCTACTACTTCTGTAGACTGTAGTACGTGGGCCAGGTACCTGGGGCCCTCCTGGATGGAGGCATGCATGCATGGTACCTTAATTGCCAAGATCCTTCGGTTAATGGGGCTGGTTAATCTGCATTTCTTTTTGCGATGGCGTAGGAAGAGGGTGAAAGAACGGGGGCCGGGGAGCCGGGAAGGAACGAAAAGGATGGCCGCCCCACTCCACTGGTCAGAACAACAGGCACGCAACAGGCCGGACACAGCGAATAAGAAAACAGCAGCATGCTCCATCGTAATCATCTCGTTAATGGCCAGTGCCACCTACTCAACTGACACTGCCACAATTACATGCAGCACGGAGAGCGACCACTAATAATTTCCAGATTTAAACAAAACTTTGCTTTTGAGTTAGTACAGAAAAAAAAAATCAGCGCTCTGGCTATATACTGATGAAGCGTAGATTACTGGTACATAGTATTGAGCTGTAGGCTGAGTCTGACGCGTGCTTAGAGCTTTTTGGGTCTTGTTTTTCTTCCTTTCTTCTTCTTTTTTCTATATTGTATAATGATTGTGTTATAAAATCCACAATTTTATTTCATCTAAAAAATCATAGTTTTAGTTTATGCACTAATTACATACATTTTCTCAATCCATATGCCAACTAATCCACATATAAATCTATATCTATATATCCATTTCTATTTCTATTTCTATATATATATATATATATATATATATATATATATATATATGTATCCGTATCTGTATCTGTATCTGTATATCTTATATTTTCAAACCCCACTATAAATTCTATCTCAACATGCAAACCAACCACATCATTCCTTATTAACTATCCACGTCATCAGCACTCATGCCATGTAAGCCCACTAATTTTCAAGCTATTATTAATGCAAGACATCTACGTCACCTTCACTAAATGCAATTACCATTTCCAATATATAAGAAATATACATGCAGCACGGAGAGCGACGACTAATAAAATTTCCAGATTTAAACAAAACTTTGCTTTTGAGTTAGTACAGAAAAAAAAAAATCAGCACTCAGTCTATATACTGAAGCGTAGATTACTGGTACATAGTTTTGAGCTGTAGGTTAAGTCTGACGCGTGCTTAGAGCTTTTTGGGTCTTGTTTTTCTTCCTTTCTTCTTTTTTTTCTATTGTATAATGGTTGTGTTATAAAATCCACAATTTTATTTCATCTAAAAAATCATAGTTTCAGTTTATGCACTAATTACATACATTTTCTCAATCCATATGCCAACTAATCCACATCTATATCTATATCTATATATATATATCTATGTCTCTATATCCATTTCTATTTCTATATCTATATCTATATCTATATCTATATCTATGTCTATATCTATATCTATTTCTATTTCTATATCTATATACATATATCATATCTATTCATATTCATATCTCAGATGTCTATATCATATATCTATCAGATTCAGTATATCATATCTATATATCTATATCATATCATATCATGATATCTGTATATCTTATATTTTCAAACCCCACTACAAGTTCTATCTCAACATGCAAACAATCCACATCATTCCTCATTAACTATCCACATCATCAGCACGCATGCCATGTAAGCCCACTAATTTTCAAGCTATTATTAATGCAAGACATCCACGTCACCTTCACTAAGTGCAATTACCATTTCCAATATATAAGAAATATACAAGGCATGCAATTATCGTTATTTGTTTTGTGATTCCATCTTATAATTTGATCTAATTCTTAGTTTCTTTATCGAGTTATTTCATTGACATACTCAATTTTGATAGAATCAATGCAAGAACATGTAGGTTAACTCATACACGCAACAAATTTTAAAAAGCCCCGTAGCAACGCATGGGGTATGCTTATAGTTAAACTAGTTGTTATGGAATTTCTTCAAATTTATATATAACCTTAGCGTTCATAGTATTTTTTCACCTATTTGTTGGACCTTTTAACTTCTCTATTTATATATAAGGGCAATCAAGTGTATAATGCCTCCTTGAACCTTGAGGTGCACTAGTTTCTTTATTGAGTTCTTTCATTGACATACTCAATTTTGATGTGAATCAATGCACTAGCGTGTTTGATACTTCTTCCTTGGCGCCGCCCCCCTCCCCTCCCACTCATCGACTAACTTTTGGTGGTTCTAGTCGGTTCTAATAAGGAGAGCCTCTCCTAGCTTTCGGTTGGGCCTGGACGATGATACCTTCAACGATACCTCCTTCACATTAGGTGTGTCTTCATGTAGCCCCATTCACATGTTTGTAGAGTGAGTTGCCTATTCCTCGAGGCCAACTCTCTAGCTTAAGGCCAGTTGTATGGTTTGTTCACTAAGGTTGCCCTAGTGAAAGGTCCTTGTTGGTTTTGGTAATTGAGTGACAACCTAGGTGGACTAATTGTGTTTATGTGAGATACACGGTGATTAGTCCACGGTACATGTGTATGTATGAGCAACATATGCCATGGAGGTGAAAATGGCTTGGAGATGTTGCAAAGCTCACACATGTGATGATGAAGGAGCTTATTGCACATGAGACATGACATTGAGTCATGTGATCAAGGTGGAGAAGATCAAGACAAGACTTGGCTTGATGGATGGTTGCAAGCGTGAAGGGCAAGTCGAAGGCTTTGGAGTGATGGACGGCGTGGCGGTGAAGCTTGAGCAAGACTTGGCGCCGATGGACGATGGCAGCGGTGAAGAGCAAGTAGAGTCAAGATCGATGAACCAATATGATCATGTGATGATATGAAGTGGATCATATCATTGTTGATCGTGTTGGTGCATGTGTTGCATCGACATTGAAGGAGATGGAATGGAATGCGCAAGGCAAAGGTATAACCTAGGGCATTTCATTTCACCGGTCATAGGTGTGTAGAGAAGTTTATGACCGGGTTTAGGATAGATGGCCGTACTATCAAGAGGGGCAAACTTGTTTGCATATCGGTCATCTAGTGCCACTCGAGTGATCTAACTTTGCATTGTCGCTAGGATCGAGTGGCGTGGCAAGTTGAGTGGCTAACATCCTTTGGGAAATGATTGTGAAAATGCTAACACACATACACATGATGGTGTACACTTGGTGGTGTTGGCACATTTACAAAGGAGGTGGTGTTTGCAGGGTGAGATGGGTTTGGGTCCTCTCTCCCTCCCGCCGAGCTTTGAGGTGGGATTCAACGCTTTCGGGAAAATAGAATGCCTATTTTCTATTATTGCCGGATGCAAATTCTTAGTGGTTAGCACATTGGAGCAAGGTGAAGAAGTTAGAAGTGAGAACGAGTTGGTCGCGAAGATCTTTGGCGTCGGTCAACCGACCGGACGCTGGATCTAAAACGACCGGACATTTGGCGGCTCGCGTCCGGCCGTCGCTGACATCTGATGATGATGAAGGCTGGAGAGTGACCGGACGCTGGTTGCGTCCGTCGCGTTCGACCGGACAGCGTCCGGTCATGCTCGGGGAGCTTATTTGAAGCGACCGAGACGCCGAGGTCCAGCGTCCGGTCGATTGAACTTCTTGCGTCCGGTCAGTCAAGTGACCGTTGGAATTGGGACACGTGGTAGGCGACCGGACGCTGAGGTCGGCGTCCGGTCAACACGACCGGAGCGTCCGGTCGGCCCGACCGTTGCCCAGTGAAGGGGTAACGGCTAGTTTAGCCCTTGGGGCTATAAATAGAAGTGGCCCTCGGCCATGGCTGGTGCTGAGCACCTCAAGGGACTTAGTGTCCATGCTTGTGAGTGCTTGGGAGCCCTCCATCACACACATACTTGATAGCGATCATCCGATTGTGTGAGTGAGCGATTCTAGTGCGATTGCATCGTGAGGTTGCATCGAGTGGCACTAGGTGATCGAGTTGCGAGCCGGTGGTGCTTGTTACTCTTGGAGGTTGCCACCTCCTAGGCGGCTTGGTGGTGGTCTCCGTCAAAGCGCAAGCAAGAAGCTTGTCTGGCGCTCGGAGAAGTGCTTGTGAGGGGCATTGTGCTGCCGCATGAGCCATGAAGAGCAACTCTAGTAAAGCGTGTCATTGAGCTACCCTCACTCAAGGGGTAGGTTTCTTGCGGCGCCCGCGTGCGGGCTTAGCGGGTGATGCTAATTAGCCGCCGAACCACCAAGTGAGCGGTCGACACAAGCGGGGACTAGCGTGTTGGCAAACACGTGAACCTCGGGAGAGAAAAATCATCGTGTCAACCTTGTTCTTCCCGTTGGTTTGCATCCCCATTACACAAGCTTGCAATTACTTATATATATATCTTAAGCTTGTGTAGTTGCTCTTGTAATTAGATAGCTTGTGTAGCTAGCTAATTACCTTCTTGCTTGTGTAGCATAGAAGTAGCTCCCTTGCGTGGCTAATTTGGTTTTAGTAACCTTGTTAGTCACATTGCTTAGTTTGTGTAGCTAAGTATTTGCGCTCTCTAATTAGGCATTGGTTGCCTTGTTATTGAGCATTGCTAGTGAGCTTAGTTAGCTTTGTGCTTTTGCTTACTAGCATGTGTAGGAGCTCCCTTGTTACTTAAAGTACTAGTGGCATAGGTTTGTGTGACCTTGCTCCTAGAATTGTTTAGGAGAGCTCTAGCTAGCCCGGCACCTTAGTTGCTTTATTAGTATCTTTGCAAGGTGCTAGTGAACATATATAGAGGGGTGTAGTCTTGGCTAGACCGATTGTTTTAATTCCGCATTTATATCGGTTAGCCGACGCGATTATTTGTAGAAAAGACTATTCACCCCCCCCTCTAGTCCGCCATCTCGACCCTTCAATTGGTATCAGAGCCAGGTCTCTCATTTGTGGTCTTCACCGACCCGAGAGGATGGCGTCTAATGGGCTAGATGGTTGTGAGAATCACATTTTTAATGGCACTAACTTTGCACTTTGGAAAAATCATATGCTTGATCATTTTCGTGCAAAGGGACCTAAATTTTGGTGGGTTGTCACTAGTGGTCTCTCCCATGTCTTGGATCATAGAACTCTAACCAAAGCTCAAAGAGTCCTCTATGAATTTGATGCACATGCTTGTTGTTTTCTATTGGATGCTTTACATTTTGATTTGATGAAGCAAGTAAACTACAAGGGGACCGCTCGTGAGATATGGGACTCCATCAAGGACACCTTCGGTGATTCCTCCACATGGGATGATGGTAAATTCAAGAAGGAGGATGAGCCCAAGAAGGAGGCACATGAGTGTGTTGAGCATAACCACAATTTGGTGATTGTGGAAGATTGCTCCACCTCATGGTCAAGTGATGATGATGATAGATCAACTACAAGTTCACTTGACAAGGTTGATGATGATGCCACAAGTGTTGCAAGTGATGATGCTACCCCATGCACACTTGATGGTGATGATGGTTCATGCTCAAGCCATGATGATGCTACTACAAGCCCATCCACTTCACCACATTGTCTCATGTCACAAGGTGACACCAAGGTATCAAATAATAATGTGGTTGATCATGTTGAGTCATATGATGAGCTTATTAGTAGACTTGCTAGCATGACCATGTCTTTAGAAAATGAGAAAGCTAAAACATTGAAATTAGAAAATGAAAACTCATTTCTAAAGAACTCTTGTGAAGAACATAAGAAATTGCTTAATGCTTATAAATCTTCACTTGATGAGCTTAAATTGAATCATGAGACACTTCTTGCATCTCATGATGAATTATTAGAAAAACAAGCCTCTCTCATTAAAGTGTTTACAAAGAAACTTAAAAATAATGAGAACTCATCACATGGGTCAAAAGATCAATTGCAAAATATTGCTAAACCTTGTGATGTAGAAAAGAAGCATGTATCCACTTCTTGTGATGATTTGTTAGATATGCCATGCTCTTCACATATAAATGCTTGTTCTACTTCTATGTCTTGTGAGACTAACCTTTTGAAGGAGAACAATGAGCTAAATGAACAAGTGAAGAAATTGAGCAATAAGTTAGAGAGGTGTTACAACTCTAAAGTCACCTTTGAGCACATGTTGAAAACTCAAAGATACTATGGTGACAAGTGTGGCCTTGGCTTCAAGAAGAAGATGACAAAAGGCGAAATGAAGAGAGAGAGAAAGATGAAGAAGCTTCAACAAAGAAAGCTCTCTCATACCATGTGCTACCGGTGTCATAAAGTGGGACACCTTGCAAATGGTTGCCCTAACATTGAGAAGCTCAAGAAGATAAAAGAAGAAGAGAGGCTCAAGAATGTGAAGTGCTTCAAGTGCCGCACTTGGGGTCATCTTACCTCAATGTGCCCAACCAAGCAATTGGTGAAGCAACAAGAGAAGCCTCAACCAAAGCCACAAGTTGAGCAAGAGAAGACACCCCAAGAGCAAATCAAGATCAACCATGAAGATGGTGATGATTTGATGATAAAGAAGAAGAAAACAAGAAGGGGTGGAAAAGGAAGGCATCCAATGCAAATCCAAGATGCCAAGATGATGAGCAAGAATGAAGATGAGATGAAAGTCTATGCTCACATCAAGTGCTTCAAGTGCGGAAGTACGGGACACTTTGCCTCTAAGTGTCCTAACAAGCTTGAGAAGAAGGCTCAAGCAATCCATGAGAGGCAAGGCAATGAGAAGCACCACATGAGCAAAGAAGAGAAGGCTCAAGCAAAGAGAAAATGCTACTCATGCCGGGAAAGGGGACACATGGCACATTCATGTCCCCTAGGTAAAATTTCTAAGCCTATTTCAATTGATGATCATGATATGCTTAGAAAGGATGGTAATGGTACCTCTATGGTTGCTATTGCAAAACATCCCGCTACTCATACGAAGGCATTGCCTAAGTATGTTGCTCCTAACTTGAGAGGACCCAAAGTTGTTTGGGTACCATCAAAAAGTGGATGAATGTGTGTAGGTACCATTGGCATTGGAGGCTTGATTCAATTGTCTTCATAGTGATCATCATATGTTGAATTAAGATATGAAGTTTAGTGCACATCCAATCCCAATGCCATGACAAATTAAGTGAAGTCCAAATGTGCTACAACATACAAGTGAAAATTTCAAGTTGTTGGTGATTCATTGGATATATTTGATGACTTGCAAATAATTGAGTTGAAGCTTGCTAGTTGGATGATCATGAGCTAACCAAGGTATATCTCTTATTGATCATTTCATTTGGGTGCATATGAGTTGATTGAATTGGATAAATATGCAATGTTGCTTGCTATGAGATGTTTGAATGGATAATTGCTTAGTAATCAAGTTTGGATTGATTTGTGATTGGATAAGTTCATAAGATGACATTTAGTAAGTGTTTTGAATGGATATATGTCTTATGAAAGTATTCAAATAAGTTAGTTTCAAGTTTGGTTCATATTTGATGAAGTATAGCTCAATTGCTTGAAATCTGTCCTATATTCAAAATCTGAGCTAGCTGTGATCATAGCCATGTTTGAGTGATCAAATCTTATTGGATTGGCTTGAAAATTGGTATACATGCTCTAGACATATAGTATGAGATGCTGTAGAAATTTCATGGAAATTGGATAAGAAATGCTTTGGTTTTGGAGTGGTTCTTGTCAGCTATAGTGCAGCAGTTTTCAGCATATAGCAGTGGTGGAAGAATTGCAATCTGGTAGCAATCTAGAAGTCAAATGAAGCTCAAATTTTTACAGCTGCTAGAAAATTCAGTAATGCACATCTCCACCAAATTTCATGGTATTTGGATTTGTACTTTGGGAGATATGCTTATTTCTTTGGAGAGTACAAAATCTGCTAGAAAAGTGACAAATATTGGATTGATCTAGAGTCACTTTGTGATTGAAAGGTCCTCAAGTTGGAAACATGTCTATAAGTGTTTGAGGTACCTAAGTTTGGTTTTGATATAATCTAGAAGCATGACAAGTAAAGAGTACAAGGCCATTTGATTGTGGAGTGTACTTTGCACACATTTGGTACTCAAATTAGAAGATCAAGATCAAACTCAAGATGAAGATGAAGTTTAAGCTCTAGATATGATTGGAGATCATTTGATAGAAAGAAAAAGACTTAAACAAGTAGAAAGAAAAGAACTTAAAGAAGGAATCAAGGTTACTCATCAAGTTAAGTCCATTACTTGGATCAATCAATCAAGTCATTTCAAGTGAGTATCAAGAATGGTTCTTGAGAGAGGTCACTTCTCCCTAAGTGTAGGGGCTTGCCGCCTATGAGTAGGTAAACCAAGTGTGGTACTTGGAAGGCTAACATGGAAGTGGTGATCCGAGGGACATTTAAGATGCTTAGTTGAAGCAATCAAAAGGGTTGATCAAGAAAAGCAAGCAACACCCAAAAGAGAGCTAGTCATGATATTTCAAGTGGTATTCAAAAATTGATGCTCTCATGCAAGCTAAGATCAAAAGATGAAGCAAGTCAACCACAACAAGAAAGTGCACTTGATCATAAGTGGTATTCATTTCATATGGGTGAAGAATGAGATTCAAATTGGTATCTATCGGTCTTCACCAAGCTTATAATTGGACTTCACATCGCTATTGGAGTAATGAATTGGAATCTATGTGACTATCCTCTACTCCAACATAGCAAAGGTATCATTGTAATGTGCATGATCATTTCATCCCTTACTAGTATGCGGTTAGTGCATATAGTACATGCTTCATAGGATCATGCATAACAAATGAAATATTTAAAGTCATAGCTTACCGCTATTGCTTGAATGATTACTTGATCTAGTGGTTAGTATATGAATTTGTTCATGAGCTAGTAAACCCAAGTACTTGATTTAATTTGGATTGCTAAACAAGTAACAAGTACAACATTGACAAGATAACCCTTAAAAGAGGTGTGAAGAAGCTTGTCATTGGTTCAAACCGGACTTGGATGCTTAGGCAAATCAATTTAGTTCAAGTCAACTTAAAAGCTCATGATAAGGATAAGAGTACAAGCACAAGACAACAATGCAAATGGATATCTAGTTTATATATTTCAAAGTGGTATCTAGACTCAAGTAGTTCATCATGATTTCACAAATAATGTCTAGATCAACTCACAAGTGATATCCTATAAGTGGTACTCATGAAGATAGCAAACGTTCAAGAAATGGTCTTTATTGATAAATCAAATAAGTGGTTCCATACTAGAAGATTCTTTCAAATGGTATTCACTTCCTACAAGTGGTATCTATATACATAGTATCAATCATGCAAGATGATGGTTCCACAAGCGATCCTCAACTTTAAGTGATCATCAAATGAAGAATGCATCCCTCAACTACAAGAGTTCAAGTGTATCAAATGGATGACCCATGCATAGAATGATAAGATACATGTAATACAAGTTACAAGTTCGAAATGATATCTATTTGTGGTGTCATTCCGATATTCAAGTAATGTCCATCAAAATGCAAGTCTCAACCATCTACCCCAAAGAGCATACCTTTGCATCAATAAGAAACACACCTTTTATGGAAATTGATGACAAAGGGGAGAGATTGTACAAAGATATGAAGCTTGGGGAGAGATTGTACAAAGGGGGAGAGATAAGAAGATAAGATATGAAAAAGGTTGGACATGGATATGGACAAAGAGGAGCAACATTGGAGAAAAGAATGGATCACAAGACTTGGACAAGAGAAGCACACAAGTAGGGGGAGCAAGCTCATGAACTTTGATTGATTGCATTTGATATGTGCATATTCATGTGCTTGCTTGCATTGCATAAGTTTTAAATTCAATATGCATGCTTGTGTGGTGTATGCTAGTTGTAGAACTTGGATGATGATTTGATAACTAGCATGCATAGGATGATAGCTAGACACTTGGTATATTCTTTAAGTAATGCTAGTACCTTGATTTTAATGTTGATCTCATGAGGTATCTAGTGCTTTTATTTCCAAGTGATATCTAGCTAACCATGGTGCTAAGGATGAACTTAAAGGTGCAACTACGATTGGTACACGCTTCAAAGGTTTATTCCATACACCTTAGCATCATTTTGTAGTATTTACTCTCCCACAATTTCAATCTATGCATATGTGCAAGCTTCAAATTAAATACACTAGCACATATGTAGGGGGAGCTAATACTACCATTTCGGGGTTTGTGGTACTTGTCCAAAATCATTTTCACATGGTAAAATTGCTTGGGCAAGCAACATGAATCCAAAAGAGCTTAATTTCCATATCTTTGTAGAGTTGTCATCAATTACCAAAAGGGGAGATTGAAAGGTCCTTGTTGGTTTTGGTAATTGAGTGTGACAACCTAGGTGGACTAATTGTGTTTATGTGAGATACACGGTGATTAGTCCATGGTACATGTGTATGAGCAACATATGCCATGGAGGTGAAAATGGCTTGGAGATGTTGCAAAGCTCACACATGTGATGATGAAGGAGCTTATTGCACATGAGACATGACATTGAGTCATGTGATCAAGGTGGAGAAGATCAAGACAAGACTTGGCTTGATGGACTGGTTGCAAGCGTGAAGGGCAAGTCGAAGGCTTTGAGTGATGGACGGCGTGGCGGTGAAGCTTGAGCAAGACTTGGCGCCGATGGACGATGGCAACGGTGAAGAGCAAGTAGAGTCAAGATCGATGAACCAATATGATCATGTGATGATATGAAGTGGATCATATCATTGTTGATCGTGTTGGTGCATGTGTTGCATCGACATTGAAGGAGATGGAATGGAATGCGCAAGGCAAAGGTATAACCTAGGGCATTTCATTTCACCGGTCATAGGTGTGTAGAGAAGTTTATGACCGGGTTTAGGATAGATGGCCGTATTATCAAGAGGGGCAAACTTGTTTGCATATCGGTCATCTAGTGCCACTCGAGTGATCTAACTTTGCATTGTCGCTAGGATCGAGTGGGCGTGGCAAGTTGAGTGGCTAACATCCTTTGGGAAATGATTGTGAAAATGCTAACACACATACACATGATGGTGTACACTTGGTGGTGTTGGCACATTTACAAAGGAGGTGGTGTTTGCAGGGTGAGATGGGTTTGGGTCCTCTCTCCCTCCCCGCCGAAGCTTATGAGGCGGGATTCAACGCTTTCGGGAAAATAGAATGCCTATTTTCTATTTGCGCCGGATGCAAATTCTTGGTGGTTAGCACATTGGAGCAAGGGTGAAGAAGTTAGAAGTGAGAACGAGTTGGTCGCGAAGATCTTTGGCGTCGGTCAACCCGACCGGACGCTGGATCTAAAAACGACCGATTTGGCCGGTAATTCGCGGTCCGGCGGCTGACACGACGATATGATGACGATAGAGTCGGAGAGTGACCGGACGCCTGTTGCGTCCCGATCGTTCTCGCCGACCGGACGCGGCCGGTCATGCTCGGAGCTTATCGAAACGCACCGGACGCCGAGGTCCAGCGTCCGGTCGCTTGAAGCCGCCTGCGTCCGGTCAGTCAAGTGACCGTTGGAATTGGGACACACGTGGTCGTCTGCGGGCGACCGGACGCTGAGGTCCAGCGTCCGGTCAACACGACCGAGCGTCCGGTCGGCCCGACCGCTGCCTGTGATGAAGGGTAAGCGGCTAGTTTAGCCCTTGGGGCTATAAATAGAAGTGGCCTCGGCCATGGCTGGTGGTGCCGAGCACCTCAAGGGACTTAGTGTCCATGCTTGTGAGTGCTTGGGAGCCCCTCCATCACACACATACTTGATAGCGATCATCCGATTGTGTGAGTGAGCGATTCTAGTGCGATTGCATCGTGAGGTTGCATCGAGTGGCACTAGGTGATCGAGTTGCTTGAGCCGGTGGTGCTTGTTACTCTTGGAGGTTGCCACCTCCTAGACGGCTTGGTGGTGGTCTCCGTAAAGAAGCAAGCAAGAAGCTTGTGCGGCGCTCGGAGAAGTGCTTGTGAGGGGCATTGTGCTCGCGCCATGCAGGAGCCATGAAGAGCAACTCTAGTAAAGCGTGTCATTGAGCTACCCTCACTCAAGGGGTAGGTTCTTGCGGCGCCCGACGTGCGGGCTTAGCGGGTGATGCTAATTAGCCGCCGAACCACCAAGTGAGCGGTCGACACAACGGGGACTAGCGTGTTGGCAAACACGTGAACCTCGGGAGAAAAATCATCGTGTCAACCTTGTTCTTCCCGTTGGTTTGCATCCCCATTACACAAGCTTGCAATTACTTATATATATATCTTAAGCTTGTGTAGTTGCTCTTGTAATTAGATAGCTTGTGTAGCTAGCTAATTACCTTCTTGCTTGTGTAGCATAGAAGTAGCTCCCTTGCGTGGCTAATTTGGTTTTAGTAACCTTGTTAGTCACATTGCTTAGTTTGTGTAGCTAAGTATTTGCGCTCTCTAATTAGGCATTGGTTGCCTTGTTATTGAGCATTGCTAGTGAGCTTAGTTAGCTTTGTGCTTTTGCTTACTAGCATGTGTAGGAGCTCCCTTGTTACTTAAAGTACTAGTGGCATAGGTTTGTGTGACCTTGCTCCTAGAATTGTTTAGGAGAGCTCTAGCTAGCCCGGCACCTTAGTTGCTTTATTAGTATCTTTGCAAGGTGCTAGTGAACATATATAGAGGGGTGTAGTCTTGGCTAGACCGATTGTTTTAATTCCGCATTTATATCGGTTAGCCGACGCGATTATTTGTAGAAAAGACTATTCACCCCCCCCTCTAGTCCGCCATCTCGACCCTTCACCTAGGAATACTAAGGCCCTCCACAACATATTATCTAAAACACTGGGGCATCGCGTTGGCAGAGTTGCAACACGAGAAAAACAGAGGATCAAAGCTATCTTAAACATTTGGACCCACATGAAATCAAATAACAATGCCCTTCTCTCACGTAGCTCTCGTTGCGTAAACAAAAAACTCTTCCTCTCTTTCCATCTTTCATCTTCGCATAGGCAATACCTAACTCAATCACTTTCTTCCAATAAAACAATGCTTCTTCCTCTAGATCTTGTTTCGCTTGTTGCAGATGCAGTGACAACCGATCATCATGTCATGCTCGGGTTGCCCAGAGGATAGGAGCTCGACGGCCATGGTTCTGCTACATTTGCAAAAGGCGATTACGCAGGCCAACGATGCCAACGAGGATACTAGCGACGAAAGGTCACGTCTGGATTCACATTGGGTTCAGAGGCCGATGACGCCAACGAGGATACCGATGACGAAAGGTCACGCCTGGATTCACGCAGAGTGTAGAGGCCGACGACATCAATGAGGATACCAATGACGATATGCCACATTTGGATCGGATTCGCAGCGAGTGCGGAGGCCGACGACACTGATGAGGATGCAAGGACGTGCCCTGATGTACTCCGAGTACTAAGGCTGCGGGTGCTATGGATACTGGCGGCGGTTGAGGATAAGCGTTAAAAGGACTAACGAAAACATTTTTTATTGATTGGCACCGTTGCATGAATTTATGTCGCTCTAGATTTTTCTGGCATCGCGTGAAATTAATATCGTCGGCCGTAAGGGGGGAGTAATGCCGAAACCATCTCTTTTTTCTTTAGATGTCACTTGGCGGTTTGGCGCAAATGGCCAAATCCTTATTGCACGAGTGTGCTCGCGCGACGGGTGTAGACGCATGAACATGCATTGATGCGGGATTGGAGGCAGGCACGACATCCGATAACGGCGCTTCTCTTCCTCTCGTTCCGCCAGTCAGGGGAGGGAGGTCTCCGGCCTTAAAAGAAGGAAGCTTGGGGGCTGTGGGCGGCCCGACAGTGGAGGTTGTTCGACTGGCAGCGAGCGATGCGGCGGGGGCGCCGTCGAGCGGGCAGGAGAAGACAATCGCTGGGCGGGGTCAACTGTAGGGCGGCCAAATGCAAGCTTAGGGGAGGGTGGGGCGGTGAGGTCGCCGACGGCGGCGGGGCTGCAAGAGAGATATCCAATTGAGATTAAGCGTCGGTCATGGGCGGCGCGGGCAGTGAGGTCACCAGCGAGGTGGCTGTGGACTAGGGCGGCGGTGGAGACCGACGACGAGCTCGCAATTTGCACGTCGACAGGAGAAAAGAAGAAGAATCACTAGAGGAAGAGAAGAAATTACACGCTGCAATAATTGCTCTGTTCGCTTGGCTGATAAGCCATGACTAAAAGTACTGTTGTCTGATTTGTTATGAGAGAAAAATACTGTTCGTCGATAGAAAAAGTACGGCTTATATAAAGGACGCGTGCACGTGAGTTAAAAGAGTCGCGCGGATGGTGAAGGGTCTAACCGGGCCTTACCTATTTTTCCCCACGCCCTGGGGTGACCTAAGGACCAGGACCCGTGCGCTTTTGCAGGAAGCCAAGAAAGTTAAGGGCATCACAGTCATTTTCTTGCCCCCGACATTAGCAGACAGTAAACAGAGTGTTACGGTAATGGCGGCACCATTATGAGAAAGAAGGAGAGAGAATATCATGAGGGGAGAGAAGAAGGGAGAGATAGAGAGAGAGACTGACTGTTGTAACGGACAGAGAAGCTGAAAGGTGTGTGTGCTCCCTCCCACCACCCCCACTCCACCACCCTCTCTCTCATCCATCGTCTCCATTATTTTCTCTCCCCCCCGTCGGCGTCTCCACCTCCCTCTCCCCCTTTATTCTCTCTCCCCTCCCCAGCTCCTCCTCCCTGTCTGCTTCCCTCCCCTGCTGTGGCACTGCGCCTGGCCGCTTGCCCTCTCCCCTCACCTTCTCCACCTCCCCCATTCCGCAACCGCACGAGCAGAGTTCCCTCACCAAGAGGAGAAAAAAAAAAGAGAGCGAAGGAGGCAAACCAGGCGGTGGGACAGCAACGCGACGTGCTTGCCATTCTCTCGAGGTACACATCAGACGTTTCTCCTCCCCTCTCTTCAACCCGCTCGCTCTTGTTCCGGAGATTTTCTTGGCCCCTTGGGGGAAGTGTTCTTGCATCGATAGGTAGTCGCTTTAGCGGTTGTTGGGATCTAGGCGGGCGCCAGAGACCAATCTGCGGGGGTGTGGCAATGCGGTTCGTGTGTTTCCGTTGTGTCGGTGGGGCACTGGGGCGACAGCTCGGTGAGATTTCGAGAGATTCGTCCGTGCCAGGGCTTGGATCTACGCTCCGGCCACCTCCAGGCTTCGGTTCGCCGCCCACCAACCGAGCCTGAGAGTCCGCCATTCATTCAAACGCCCTCGACGGCGACCGCGCATCGGTTCAGATCCAAGCGTCCTTTCACCGGCAACTGCGCCTCCCATGCAGTCTTTCTCGTTGTTCTTGTCCCCTCCCTGGACTCGGGGGTGTACTGGAAGTCCATGCGGATTTTTTTTTATATAAAAGAGTCTCTTTTGTTGGTATGGACGCCATAGCTTTGGACCTCAAATCCTAATCTCTCTGTGGGATAGAATGCGTTTTGTTGCGGATTTTTTTTTGCTGCCTGGCGTACTTCTAAAATCGGCTTAGTTTTCCCAAAAAAAAAAAAATGCGGGGTTCAACCAAACCTCCTGTTGACAGATCCTTTTTTTCTGTTTAGGTTGCTTACCCAGCTGACTGTTTTGCCTTGTTCATATTTGAGTTGGATGCTGTGAGGCATGCCAATCGATATTTGGGGAAGTAAATTATTATGTCGGCAAGTGTGAGTGCGAGTTCTTTGCTGAAACTTTAAGCTTCACCTGAGATCTGACATTGTCGGTGCCAAATTGATGTACATTTGAGAGCACGCTCTTGGGTAAATCATTGGAAAACATATTTCACTTTGCGTGGGACACGCCGATGATGCCTTCACCTGTCTCAAACCTTTGTGATTTTTTATATACTCGCTTGGCTGTGCTGCTGTGGTGAGTGGCGGTATTTCAGGGGAGACAGTCTCCATAAATTCTGCACGTTGTGGCCTTGTGGGGGTTTGTCTTTAGCTTGATTTAGGGGGAAATGGGCCATTCCTTTATTCTGGTATAGGATTTAGCAGTACGATGTTTATAACTGTCTAAACTTGTAATAGTGCTAATGCCGCGAAACGCTTCTGCATGTTTTGTTGCGTTACCACCGCGTGGACAAACATGAGATATTGCCTTGAATCCCTGATTAAATTTGGCTTTCAGAAATTATGTTCATTTTCTTTTCTATTTCTAGTTCTAGATAACACGTAATGACCCTTGATTGCCATATAATTTGTTTCCTGCAATGTGGTGCTGTTGTTTTAGGGAAAATATAAGTTCATACAGTAGCTATTGATGGACCTTTTTTTTCTTCCGAGTGCCTCTGCCACAAATAGGATTCCTAAAAAGTAATTGAATTTCTGCAGCAATAGATGTAAGAAATGTGTGCGTCTGTTCTGTGAATTTGTTTTCGACCTACCATATTTAGATCAGAGTTGGCACAGGTTCCAATTTCTCTGTCTTTCTTGGAAGTATTGAGATCAATCTGTGAATTTGTTGTCTCATGCTTTTACTATGCGAGAAAGCTGTCAATTTTATAATAAAAAACCGACCATATGGTAGCTGGCGAATTATGACTTGTTAAGTACTTTTCTTCTAGAGCCTTCATCTAAAATCTTATTGCGCATTTCATAATCTGCTTCATTGTTTGTGGGATTCCTACCATCCCCTGATTTTTCTTTTATCTATATGCTATTTCTGGAAGATGATTTTTTTCATGATCCCATAGTACCAGAAGTTCATCTGACTTCAATTGTTTTATTCAATGTATACTTTCAGGAGCTCATGCAAGGTGTAAGTCTTACTGCAAGAAGGACAGCTGTGCATGTTATTAAGACCCAAATATAGCCTCACTTGATTACACTGCAGGGGGGGTTGAAAACTTGAGATACAGTTGATCTTCTGGTTAAGAGTATGGGTTCAAGGTTTGCATCACATCAGCTGAGCAATGGCCTGTATGTTTCTGGTCGACCTGAGCAACCTAAGGAGAAGGCCCCAACCATTTGTTCCACTGTGATGCCATATACTGGGGGTGACATCAAGAAATCTGGAGAGCTGGGGAAGATGTTTGATCTCCATGTTGAGAAGTCAAGAAAATCTGGTCCTCTAGGAAATGCTCCTTCAAGGAATACTTCATTTGGAGGTGCTGCTTCCAACTCTGGACCTGTCTCCAATGCTGGTGGTCGGTCCAACTACTCTGGTTCCCTTTCATCTTCAGTTCCTGGTGCTGGCGGATCAGCCAGAGCAAAATCAAACTCTGGACCACTCAATAAGCATGGAGAGCCAACAAAGAGGTCATCTGGTCCCCAGTCTGGAGGAGTGACCCCAATGGCACGCCAGAACTCCGGCCCCCTTCCTCCTGTGCTTCCGACAACTGGGCTTATCACATCTGGGCCTATCTCTTCAGGGCCACTTAATTCGTCTGGTGCTCCAAGGAAAGTATCTGGGCCACTTGATTCTGCTGCATCGATGAAAATGCGGGCTACTTCCTTTGCTCACAATCAAGCTGTTACTAATCTCAACACTGAAGATGGTTACTCAATTCAGGGAAGCTTTCCGAAGCCAATACTCTGGGCTGTGATTCTGCTCTTTGTGATGGGTTTCATATCAGGTGGCTTCATTCTGGGTGCTGTTCACAATGCAATTTTGCTGATAGTTGTTGTGGTGATATTCGGTTTTGTTGCTGCACTTCTTATCTGGAATGCTTGCTGGGGTAGGAGAGGTGCAATTGGGTTTGTTAATTGCTATCCTGATGCTGATCTCAGAACTGCCAAAGATGGACAGTATGTAAAGGTTACAGGGGTATGTACAATGCCGACAAAATTGTTTGATCTGTTCTTATTTTGTTCCTTGAATCAGTTCATGTGTGGTGTCTTTATTCATCGTTTATGTTAATTTTATTTCACTGTCGTAAATAACACTACCCTGAAATGTGATTATTAAAGTTTTCATTTTCACTTGACATGTGTAACACATTCTTCACCAGTCCTCTTAAAATCCTTGAATGTTGTCTATGTCACATAGTTACCTTTTGTTCTCTGCACTAGCACATAATTTAGCAATATTTCACCAGACTGTTCCATTTTGATTTATTATTCCAGGTCAAAATGAACATGGTATATGGAAAGCTTTTAATAACCACAGTTCAACAGCATAATTCTTGCTAAGTTAGGAGAAAACATTCACCCATAAAGATACCCTCAAAGGCTCAAAGCATGCTTCATTTCCAAACAACACTATTTCTCCTATAATTTAGAATTGCTATAATGAGTGTTTGAATTCACAGGTTGTTACTTGTGGAAATTTCCCCCTCGAATCCTCGTTCCAAAGGGTCCCAAGATGCGTATACACTTCTACTAGCTTGTATGAGTACAGGGGTTGGGATTCCAAAGCTGCCAATACCGAGCATCGGCGTTTTACCTGGGGTTTACGCTCAATGGAGGTGAGTATTTTCATGACATGGAATAGCGAATATCTACTTCATAATCTTTTCTGCAAACCCAAAACTGCAGTTGTTGAGCTTTAGCAGACCTTGACCTCTGATGTTTCTCCTGCATCTATGGCAGCGACATGCGGTTGATTTCTACATCTCAGATTTTCAGTCTGGGCTTCGAGCATTGGTGAAAACAGGATATGGTGCACGTGTGACCCCATATGTTGATGAATCTGTTATAATTGACATCAATCCAGACAACAAGGATATGTCCCCTGAATTTTTGAGATGGCTAAGGGAGAGAAACCTTTCAAGCGATGATCGGACAATGCGCCTAAAAGAAGGGTACTCCTTTTCTCCCTGTTTAGTTTGCAGCTGGAATGCATGACTATAAACTCTTTTCTTTTCTTCTGCCACAAAGATATGAGTACAAAATAATATCGGCTAATGGTTACATGCTACTTGATCTCTGCCTGTAGATACATCAAGGAAGGTAGCACTGTGAGTGTGATGGGGGTTGTCCAAAGGAACGACAACGTTCTGATGATTGTTCCTCCATCAGAGCCCATCTCAACTGGTTGTCAGTGGGCCAAGTGCGTTCTCCCATCCAACCTTGACGGGCTTGTTTTAAGATGCGAAGATACTTCGAATATTGATGTGATACCAGTTTAACTGGCGGTGGAAGAGTCGTTGCCAAAGAAAGTGCCTGTTAAATATTTGAGTCTGTATTGTTTCATGGAATGCTAGTTGAGAAAAATGTGCAAATGTTGGGTGTGATTATGGCAGGTTGAGGGTGGTTGGTTAAGCTGGCCGTTGGATGTATAGTTTTTTTTTCTTCTTTTAATTGTGTTTTGTCATTTCTTTTTCTTTTTAATTTTCAGCTCTGAGATCTGAAACTTGTGTAACCAGATGCCTCTTAATCTAAATCTGCGTGGCATTTAGATTGATTTGGTTTTGAAATTAGAAGGTTGCTCTCTTTTGTGCTTTGTGTTAAGGCAACTAGTATTTCAGTACTCCCTCCATACTGGTATTAGAAGTCGTTTAGGACATGATTGTGCATACCAAGGAGTGCCAAAGAGTGATTAAATAGGGGGTATTTTTCCATGTCTACCCCTATTAAATAGCGGTGCGGTTGCCTCCTGTACAGAAGTGATGAGTAGCCCGAGCGGCTATGCCTCTGCGTCCCGATGCATGAGATCGTTGGTTCGACTCCTCGAACCAGGGACTATTTTTGTTGGCTCATTTTGCATGGCAGCATGGAGGGCTGGGTTCGCCCGCGCGTTTTGGCCACCCGTGGCATTTTTGGCCGTGTTTTCGTTGCTGATGCTTGCGCGCGTGACTGCTGTTGGTTTTGGTCGAATTTTTCCGTGTTTTCGCTGCTGCTGCTTTTGCGCCGATCGCTGCCGCTTTTTATTTCAATTTTCATCGATCAAGCGCTGGTGCGGCTAGCCTTTGCCACTCTATAAATAGTCTTTTCTCTCCAAACGAGCGCGTTGTGTTCGCCTCCTTGTGTTCTGTTTATGCTGCTAGCTAGTTCAGCTACAAATGTCGGATTATATTCCTAGGTTCGATCTCAACTTTTGGCATCCCAAGATGATGACGCCAACGACGCTTTTAAATCTCGACGAGCCAGAAGATCACCACGGAGGTAATGCATCACTTAGTTGTATCCTTCCGTTGTTCAGATTATTTTGGTTCTCATCATTTGTTTCATTTTTTTTTACAGACTTGATTTGAACTTACCAAGAGATGAGTTCGGTCTTTGTTGATTTCGACTACATACAAAATCAAGCTGGTAACTTCTTTTTCGTCACAATGTTTGTTTTTCTTCCTATAATTACAATATGCCGTGAATGCATTACATAACGTGCAAGCAGTTCATGAATGTGTTTCTTTTTATCTTAAAAATACAACATGCCGTGAATAAATATTGGACCATGCATGCCGTGTGAATAAGTACTGGACAATGCATGCCGTGAATGTAGGCAAACATGACATGTCCTTGGTTGTTTTCTTTTAATGAGACCATGCCGTGGATTAATCCAACCGTGGAAGAACAAGTTCAACCACACAGCCGAAGGAAAGAAATGAGTGAAGAGGTCCGAAAACAAGTTTACCAAGCTTTGTTGGCTAGAAGCAACAATGGTACACTACACAAGGAAGACACCGCGTTTGTTGCTGCTCAATTTGACATCCATAGACGGACAGCTCAACGTGTTTGGAACCGAGGTAAAACACAACTTTGTAGCAATGTACCGGTTGTGGTTTCTAGTCTAAAGAAGGGTAGAGTTGGACGTAAAGCAATACCTTTTGATTTGGAAGCATTGCGAAACATTCCTCTTAAGGAAAGAATGACTATAGAGGATGTGTGTGCCAAACTAAACATGAGCAAATGGAGGGTTCAAAATTATTTGAAAAAATGATTGATTAGGCGCCACTCTAGTAGCATCAAACCATATCTCACTGAAGCTAACAAGAAGTCTAGGTTACAATGGTGTGTTGACATGGTTAATAGAGAGTTGCTTGATGATCCAAGGTTTAAGGAGTTGTATGACTTTGTGTTCATTGATGAGAAATGGTTCTACCTACATCAAACATCTGAAACATATTATTTGCTACCTGAAGAAGATGATCCCCATCGGACTTGTAAGAATAAGAACTACATCCCTAGGCTCATGTTCTTGTGTGTTTGTGCTCGGCCAAGATTTAGGGATGGGAATTGTATTTTTGATGGTAGGATTGGTTGTTTTCCACTTGTTCAATATGAACCGGCTCAAAGAGGTAATGAGAGGACCGGCCGTGTCCGTGGAGACTTGGTTATGAAGCCCATAACTTCGATCACTAGAGAAGTGATTAGAGGTTTTATGATCAACCAAGTGTTGCCCGCCATTAGAGCTAAGTGGCCAAGAGAAGATGTGGGTAGACCAATATTCATTCAACAAGACAATGCACCTTCCCACTTGAAATTGGATGACCGAGAATTTTGTGAGGCAACTAAGCTAGGAGGATTTGATATTCGCAATATGTCACCACCAAACTCTCTAGATTTCAACATTCTTGACTTGGGTTTTTTTCGAGCTATACAAGCAATTCAATATCAAAAGAATGCAAAGACAATGGAGGCTCTCATTCGGTAGTGCAAGAGGTAATTTGCTCAACAATTGTTCACAACCGAATTAAACTTGCATTACAATTTATCCCACAACAATTTGCTAACCGAATTAAACTTGCATTACAATTGTAGGCATTCATGGAGTACTCACCACACCTTGCAAAACCGAATGTTTCTAACACTACAAGATGTTTTGATGGAAGCTATGAAGAAGAAAGGTTGCAACAACTTCAAGATACCTCACATGAAAAAAAGGAGCATTGGAAAGACAAGGTCTGCTTTGCCATCTTGTATTCCTTGTGATCCATCTTTCCTAGTTGAAGCCGAGGATAGTCTTCTTGCATGAAAGGAAGTAGATTGATGGTTACTCTTGCTGTAATGATCTTAATGAACTGCTGTTGTAATGAACTCAATTTTAATGATCTTATGCATTGCATGGCGGCTTTGGCGTCCTCCATAGCCTTCTTGGCGTGAGCTTACGCTTGCGCCTCTCCTTAGCCTCCTCTTCGACCTTCTTGAGCACGTCTGCAGCAAGACAATTTGCTCCATGCCGACTCGAACACGACATTCTTGACATCCGGAATGAAAAACTCTTTTCGAAATAATCGAAGCCATGAACAATAGCGAAGAACAAGTAGTCTGCGTGCTTGAGACCGCGGCGAGAGCATGGATAGCGCCCCAGTGTACACGATCCCATGCTTCGCGGTTAAGATGAACGACTTGACAGGTGCCAAGAAATAAAAGCGCCCGCGGCGAAGAATCCGCACCACGATCTCCTCCGACTCCGGCGAGACGATCTCCTCCGACTCTGGCGAGATTTTCGCGCGACGAACTGCTGGGACTCAAGACGACGAATCGCTGCGACTCGCGCGACGATCATCTCCTCCGACTCGGCGAGATGAAGCTGGCCGCGATTCGGCGCGACAAAGCGCTGGGACTCCGACACGACGAATGCTGCGACTCGGCGACGATCATCTCCTCCGACTCAGAACGATCTCCTCGAAGTCCGCGTCCATGGAACTGCTAGGGCGAGGGCGAGCCGTGTGCGGCGTGGAGCGAGGGCGAGCTGGTGTGCGGCGTGGAGAAGAAGAGCTAGCGGCGAGGGGCGAGCTGCGAGGAGCGACCGTGAGCTGGAATCGCGGCATGCGGCGGCGGCGTGCGCGATTAATAGCAGCATGCAGGAGGCGAAGCAATAGGCGCTGAGTCAAGGTTCCTGGAATCGCGGCATGCAGCGGCGCATGCGCTATTAACGTGGACACGGGAGCCAAAGCATAGGGGTACCGGCGTCCACTTTTCTCCCTCGAAGCCAAAACGACTTCTTTTGCTTGATTTCAAACTGAGCCCAGAACGACCTCCTTTAGCAGTATGGAGGGAGTATTTGAAAGTTTGTTTTTAGTTCATTTCAGTATTTGAAAGCTAACTACAAGTGATAGGACTTAAGATGTACATTTCCCCTTTCATGGTTTTGCCATTTTTTTTTCTTTTTAATTTCAACTGAGATCTGAAACTTGTGTATTCGGATGCCATTTAGTTTGATTCGTTTTTTAAAAGCTCTCTTTTGCCTCAGTGCTCACTGCTAGCAAAGGTTCCGTTTTGTAGCTGTGATTATGAAAATCGTGATTTCATAATTACGAAATAATGATGATTATTTGGTTATAGATATCAGTGTTTTTTTATAAATATGATCAAATTTAAAATAGTTTAACGATAACTAGAATGTCAAGTTTTTTTAAGACAATATAGAATAATAGATAGATATGGTTAAGTTCCTTCCAGACATGGATATCTATGTTTGTTGGTTAAACCCATAATCCTATACTCTGCCCAACGGTGGGGTGCAGGGCGGGGTGGAAAATGAATATTCTGGGTCAAATTTCTAGCATAAAAGTAGGTTGTATGAATCGCTGAAGTGGTGTATAGAAAATTCCTAAAACATTCTAATCGGCTTATAAACGTGTTCTAAAATTTTTGTAAATCAACAATATGATATATAACTAGCATGAATGTAACATACATTGATGTTGTATGCATTTATGCTATGCGTTTGTGCTGGTTGCATATTATTTTTTTTTTCATTGTGATAAATTCTTAAAACACGTTCATACACTAAGTATAATGTTTTAGGAATTTTCAAGATTTTTTTGGAAATTTTTTATTTTCCAGAGCTAAATCAATTTTTTGATACATCAAGTTTTATGAGCTCTAAATATTTTATTTGAATTTGACACATCCCAATGTATCTTTAGGATTTTTTTTGTTTTTTTAAAAAGCTTAAAGGTAATTTGTGTGGCTAAAAACCTTATCAAATATTTATTGATTTTTAACTAAAAAGACAAAAACCATCTTCAAAATTACTACAAACCATGAGAAGGAGGTAATTTGAATGGTTTTGAAAGTTTGTATAAGAGATAAAATATCTGATTTTATTTATCAAATTTCTAACTAAGAAGATAAAACGATCTTCTAAATCACTCTAAACGATGAGGAGGTAATTCGAACAGTTTTAAAAGTTTGTATAGGAGATAAAATATCCGATTTTAGAGTTTGAGGAGAAAAATCAAACTACTCCGATAGTTGGGAGTTGGGAGAATAAACTTTTTTTTTGAATGCCTCTCATCTAGGTACTAGCTGTGGCATCTGTTCGTACACACGCACACTACACACCACCCGTGTACAAATAAACCTATAGCTACACTCAGATATGAAGATCGCGTCATTCTTGAGATCACCGAAATCCACTGATTTCGTAGGCGACGGGCACGTCACGATTTTTTTTTATTTACACGAAAGTGGTCATCATCGCAATCTGCCGATCTCATCCAGATATTGAACTAGGCCTGCAAACCAGCCCAGTTGGCGTCCTTCAAACTGGTCCATCTAAATAATACAGGCCCAAATTGTTCTGTTGTCCTCTCTTGGTCTCCCAAGTGCCTCTTCGATCCTCGTCTCTCGTCGAACTCGAGCACGCAGCCGGCAGGCGGCAGGAGAGAGCGCCGGAGCCAGAGAAGCCAGCGGCCAGGGTATTCCGGGGAGGCGAGGGAGCGCTGTGAGGACAACAGTCTAACAGATACGTACGAGAAGTGAGGTGACTCCCATAAATCCTACTATTTCCCAAATATTCCTTTGTTTCGACACCTTTAATTTTTTTTCCTCTTTCTGGAAAGGAAATTGCATCTTCGGTTTGACCTTGCACCCCCTACCGCCCCGCCGACAATGGCGGCGAAGGTGCGGTTCGGCCTCCTGGTGGCGATGTTCAATGCCATGTCGGGCGACAAGAGTTCAGCGAAGAAGCGCAGCCGCCTGCGCGCGTTCCTCGACCGCGCCTACGTGCCCAGCGGCGGTAGGGATGACTATTTCAGCGCGCTCCGCCTCGTGCTCCCGGGGCTCGACCGCGAGCGCGGCACCTACGGGCTCAAGGAGGCGGCCCTCGCCGCCGTGCTTGTCGACGCCCTTGGCATCGCCAAGGACTCTACCGACGCCGTCCGGCTCACCAACTGGCGCCGCGGCGGGGGTGGCCGCAACGCCGGCAACTTCGGGCTCGTGGCCGCTGAGGTATTGTTTGCTGGTAGCTCTGCAATAGCACTTACAGAGTCCCCAACCTCAGATTCTCTGTAATTAAGCCTTGCTATCTCGCCCTTGTCAGACAACGATATGAATTTTGTTCAGTTGCTAATGTGTGAGCATTAGTTCAGCTCAATTTTAGGTTGGTTTCAACGTAGTATGTGTATGAATTCGGCAAACAGCATAAGCTCTAGCCACTGAGTATTAGTTCAGTTGCTAATTTGAGTTGTGTCCTTGGCATTTTGTCTCAACATGTCCATATGTTCATGCTCAGCGAGTTAGCGTTTGTCACTGGGTCAAGCAATCTTCGTGTTTGGTGCACACCATGTGCCAATAATCTCCCCCTGCTTAGAAATGCAGAATCTGTCTTGATCTTTATTTGGTTTCACATGATTGGATGTGTTTAATATGTAATTCAAAAGTTTGGTTCAGTTCAAAACGATTATATGTAGATTGCTTGATTAATGTGCCATCTTAGTTGTTGTGGTTCGTCAGCAACTACTTGCCCGAGTTATGTATTGGTTGCCACCCAGGTCCTGCAACGGAGGCAAGGTCTAACTTCTGGTGGATTGACGATAAAGGAGGTTAACGATGCACTTGATCATCTAGCTGCAACCGACAACAGGTAGCTAAGGCAGCTATTTGAATTTGTGCATGACAGAACTGCCAGGAGTTCTTTTTCATTCTTGATAGGTCTGAGAAGGCCTCAATACTTTCTAATCTGATCAAGAAAACCAATGCCGTTGAAATGAAGTGGCTTCTGATGATTATTCTTAAAGGTGCGATACCTGTGCCCATTTCTTATTTGGTGAGCTTTTATGCTTTTGCTGCAACTGCAGTATTTTTATTTGCTTTTGTTTTTTTTTGGCACGCTTTGATGTAGATTTGAAATTGGGGATAAGTGAGAAGAGCATATTTGAAGAATTTCATCCTGATGCCCAAGACTTGTTCAATGTCACCTGTGACTTGAAATTCGTCTGTGAGAAGCTCAATGACCGAAGCCAGAGGCATAAACGGCAGGTGATAGCTCTGAGCTCTTTTTATTGAACTTTTGCTTCCCACAACTTGACTCTTCATGTGCAACATTGTAACCCCAAAATTTTTTATGTTGTCAAAAACTTTTCTCACTCACTGTCTTTCGTGTGCTTGTTTTCTTGGTTGGGCTGAGCATTTGCATTTATATAGACATGTACCACTCATAGAAAACACAGTGGTTTCATAACATTTTCTGATGACCCCTGTTACAGGGCGTCTCTACATTTTTGAGGACCCTACTATGGGCCCTATAGGTTTAGCATTTTTTCTTTGTAACATGATAAAGTATATACAGGTCTAATATATGGAATCATGCCCCCACCCCCACCCCCCTCTGTCATGGGCCCTAGGCCCAGAGCCGACCCTGCCATGTTATTACACTCTATTGCAGTTGTGGTACTCATAGATTTGATTTATTTATTTATCTTAGGGATTCCATGTATATACCTTTATGCTGTCTGACCAGGATATAGAAATTGGGAAGGCTGTCAGGCCTCAGCTAGCTATGAGAGTCCGTGATGCTTCAGCTGCTTGGAAGAAGGTGCCTGCCCCCACCCACCAGTTTCCTTCTGAAGATATAGTCATTGCTATGTGAAAGGCTGCTTTACACTTGTTCTACATTTCTTGAATTGGCTTGGTTATCATACCCCTCCCTTTTCCCAGCTTCATGGAAAACAAGTGGTTGCTGAGTGCAAATTCGATGGTGATCGTATTCAAATCCACAAAAACGGGGAAGAGATCCATTTCTTCTCTAGGTAACTGAATTGATTGCTACTACATATTTACTTCTTGCATACTGTTCTTGAACTACTGGTTTCTTTTTTGTTTGTCGATCCTTTTTATTTGCAATATTGTTCACAGTTCAGATAGCTTCTGCTTGCTTCACTAACTTTATATGTGTATATCAGGAGCTTTCTTGATCACTCTGAATACACACATGGGATGTCAAAGATTATTAAAGAAAATATCCTGGTTGACAGGTAAACTTTCTTTTTTTCTGCCAAAAAATCACAAAGAGTGTTTGTACTTCTAGTGCCAATTTACTTGCATATCACAATATCCTAGCATTTTTCTTTTCCTGTGAACAACTATAGCTTATGCATTATAAGACTTAAGATTTGCTTCAGACTTTTCATGGAAGAATATCTATCACACCACTATCTTGTTTGTCAAAGCCAAAACTTGAACTAAAGGAATGTATATTATATTTACTTCAATATTAATGATTCGGTATGATCTCCCCTATGGCTGTAGTTAGCTAGTTCTAAATGAGCTCGAGGTATTTAACTTGTTATGAGCTTGTAAGAGTAATCATGTATTGTTTCCCACATTGCAGTCTGGTCTCTTAGACAATATAAGCTTCCTTTTGGATATCTGTTGGTCCTTTATGTAGTCCTTTTACCGTGCAAACTTCCTTGGAACTCACTCTAGTTCTGATGCTAATTGGTGTTAGTAATGCAGATGTATATTGGATGGAGAAATGCTTGTCTGGGACACTGTACTTAACCGTTTTGCTGAATTTGGTTCAAACCAGGAAATAAGTTTTTGGATATTCCATTGAAAATCAGAAAGTTTTACTTCTCCGGGATGTTTTATAGTGGATTAATATTATTCTTTTTTGCGGCTAAGGCTGCAAGGGAGGGATTGGAGACTGATCGACAGGTTGTTTTCACAAAACCTGTTTTTTTTTTTTTCTGTGTTTCGGAGTGATCCTTCTACAAAATTTCCTATCTAACTTAATTTACTCTGTGCTTGCAGTTGTGCTGTATCCTTCATTTCTTTACTAGTTCTTGCATTCTACTTTTTGTCTTGATATTCTTAGCTATTTCTTTTTTTTAAGGAAGACTCTTAGCTGCATTTGTTTGAATTTCCATTTTCTGTTTGTTTCAGTATCTGGATGTTCTGGAACTGTTTCCTAGCATATGTAGGCCTAGTTTAATGTTTCCTCCAAAATTTTCATTTTTTTTTATTTTCTTGTTTGTCATGTTTTTCTTGACACTAGCGATGCATAGATGTTGCTTTTGACATCCTTTATGCTGGAGACACCAGTGTTATCCACCAAAGTTTGACAGAGCGGCATCAAATTCTGCAGAAGGTTGTGAAACCTTTAAAGGGTCGTCTTGAGATTTTGATCCCAACAGGTGGTTTAAATGTCCGTCGCCCTTCAGGTAGCTGATGACAATTTTACGATTGTATTTTTATTTTCTCATGGATGCATTTGAGTTCACCCACTTCCAAAATAGATGACATTGTACAATGGATTCCAGTAGCTTGATCTAGTATGCTGATAGGACTTCTTTTGCTGTATTTTTAATTTTGTTCAGAAGAGTCACATGTTATGTTCTATTATATATCTGTTGTATGCCCATTACTATGCAATACTAAACTTATTTGCTACCTGCAGATGAACCATGCTGGTCAATTATTGTACATAGTGTTGAAGATGTTGAAAGATTCTTCAAAGAGACTATTGAGAACAGGTTTCTTTGAACCTTCTTAGATAATTGGCTTAGCAACCTTTTACGTTAAAAAACCATTTAGTTATATTCTTATGATTCTTCGATTCATTAATTGTGGTTAGAGATGAGGGCATTATACTGAAGGACCTTGATTCCAAATGGGAACCTGGTGACCGAAATGGAAAGTGGCTTAAACTAAAGCCTGATTATATACACGCGGGTGCTGATCTGGATGTTATTATTATAGGTAAGCATCTTTCTCCAGTGAAGAACAAATGATATTACTTTTTGAAACTATTGATTGAGGGTATGTTGACCCCTTTGTTGTTAGGGGGATACTATGGATCTGGACGTCGAGGAGGAGAGGTGCACTAGACATTCTCATTTTTGAAATATATATATACACATTTAGCTTACTATTTTAGTTTCAACATTAGGGTTAGCTGGGTGTGAATATTATAATGTCTTGCTAGTGCATAGTCTTGAACTCGCTCTTAGTTTTATTCTTTTCAAGCTCTTAAAAAGTAAAAACTGCTGATCATTGTTCTTAACTGATTTATAGGTTGCACAGGTTTTAGTTGGCCTTGCAGTCCCTTCAGATGATAATAGTTATCCCAAAAGGTAAGCAGAGTTTCTCCACCCACTGTATATTTTGTAGAGGCAATGGTAGATGAAGATCATAGTAAAAAGCAAAATGTGGTCATCCTAAAACTCAACCATGGGAAGAAGATGCTTCCTGGCTTTGCATTAAATATCCTGGGTTCCAGCCCTGTTGGCCGTCCTCTCAAGTCTCAGCTTGAGGCTTACCAACTGAGCTATTGCTTGGTTCTTAGATGTGGTTGCCTAATAATTAAATAATGTTGCAGTAGGATGGTTCTGTACTTTGATGAAGATTGCTGATAGGTGCGCATGGATACCTTTTGTGTCTTTCAGTATTATATATTCTAATACTACTTATATGCATTTCATACCTGTGCTTGGCAAAACATAGAAAACACATGTCTGTTTTATTTATTGATGTGATGTTTCTTGTTATCATACATGTCTAATGAGTTTTTATATGGTAAGCATTTTGTTTTTTCATTCCATGATGTTTCCTTTTTCCCACAACGGTTGAGCTCAAATTTCATTACCGAGGCAATGAGACAACCATATACTCTGTGATCTTTCTTACTTGTTTTCTGTCCTTGTGTACTCTTTTCAAGGTTTCTTTCATTTTGCCGTGTCGGTACTGGGCTCTCTGATGAAGAGCGTGATGCTCTTGTCACCAAACTGAAGCCTTATTTCAGGTATTCAGCTTTGATTCTTATGTTTCATAATGGTTCAGTATTTTGTGTAACTATGTTTCGTTGAAGCTTAACAACATATTTATTGCACTTAAAGGCACTGAAGTACCTTCGCAATCTGTCATATTGTGCTATTTTTGGAACAGGAAAAATGAGTACCCAAAAAAACCACCAAAATTTTATGAAGTTACAAATAACTCAAAGGAGAGGCCAGATGTTTGGATCGAGAGCCTTGATAAGTAAGTTTTTTTAATTCTTTGATCGAGTCAACCATTTTCTTAGATACAGGAAGCACATGATATGCTAAATCACTAATTACATTTTCAGGTCAGTCATAATATCTGTAACAAGTGACATTCGTACAATCAAGTCCGAGGTATCTGATTTAAAGAATCAAACACTTCTATGTCCTGCAGTTCAGTCTTTAAAAGCATTATACTTGGGACCAATTTCTCTTGTGCAATCAGCTGGTGTATTTTCTCTTCTAACTAACTTTTAACAACTTCTTTCAACCTTTTGCAGGTATTTGCTGCTCCGTACTGTTTGAGGTTCCCCCGTATTCAGAGAGTGAGATATGACAAGCCATGGCATGAGTGCCTTGATGTGCAGGGTAATTTGTTTTGCTTATACTTAATATTTTGTGTTTGTAACCTTAGTTCTTTTAGTAGCTTACAATAAGCTACATCCCTCCTGATGCCTTAATCTAGATTATGTCTCAAGGATGAGTTCTCTGTAACATGCTGATCATTGCAGCATTTGTGGACATTGTGCATTCAAGTAATGGTACAACACAAAGGGTGGCAGATGATAACAGTCTGAAGAATGATGACACAAAACGCTCAAGAACAAACAAAAAAGTGGAGAAGAAGTGTGTCTCAGTCATCCCTTCACATCTCATGAAGACTGATGTATCAGGTCTTAAGGGAGAAACCCTGATATTTGCCAACATGATTTTCTGTATCCTTTCCTGTGTTATTCTTTGCTAGCTACACTTATTTTTACAAGACAAAGGCCAGAAAATTGTGTAAAGTAGGAGAATATTCCTTATCTTATTTAGATTTTGTCAACATTCCATCATCTTATAATCTCGAATATTTTCATAAACTGGTTGTGGAAAATGGGGGATCTTTCTCCATGAATCTGAATGACTCTGTGTTAGAGGAGTCAAGGGCCTATTGGGCCTTAGCCCATTAGAGTTAATTAGTCGCTTGCTTAGGGGCCAAGTCAGACCTCTCTATATAATGAGAGGAGATGTATCAATCTAATCAAGCAAGAGATTAGAAGGAAATCCCTTCTCTCTTGCCGGCCGTGGGCGAAGCCCCGCGGCCGGCCTCCCCCAGTGCCCTTGCAGCCCTAGCCGCCGCCGCCGTGAACAGTACCCGCGGACACTGTAGCTCCACGGTACTGTACCACGCCCTCTCATCTCCATCCCAACTGGCCACATAACACTCTGTTACGCACTGCATAGCTGCGGAAAAGAAAGGTATTTACCTTTGTTCTAGGAATTCCTTTTCCTTTGATAATGGGATATTGAATACATATAGTTTGAAGTATATTTGTATGTTAACTTTCAGGTATCAAATATCAGGCAGCTTTACGGCAGGGAAGGATCATTCACTATGAGTGGATATTAGACTGTTGTAAGGAAAAACATCTTCTTCATTTGCAACCTAGGTTTGACCCTTTGACTTAAACCCACATTTACCTCATAACTTATTTTGCAAAATATTCTAATGCAATTTTCATTGTACAGGTATATACTATTTCTTGCTGATTTTGCCAGGCACAAATTTCCTGAAGAGATTGATTCATATGCTGACTATTACTACTGGGACATTGAAATTGCTGACCTCAAGCAGGTACAGTATTTGGTCCTGTATGCAGTATATCCTTTTATCACTACAAAATAAAATAACACTTTATTGCAAAGGACAATATAACAGTAATTCAAAATTGAAGATGTACCACTGTGGGCCTGAATTAGTGTAACTAAGTAACCATGCATTCAGCCAGTTAGTAGAAGCTGCATATATGATACAACATTGAACCCTAATTATTACTTGTGGTTTATATAAGCGATTATATTTTACGAAAGGTCTTGGTGGGTGCCAAAGGTTTGGCACAACTGACCATTGTAGGGACTTATAGCTTGTGTGTGATATGGTTGGCCGATTTATTTTTGGAATGTGGCACGCATGTAATTAAATTTGAACTGATAGGGTTCGTGTGTTATTTCTTCTAATGCAATGATTCACAGCTCTCCTATGTATTTGGGTGCGAATAACCTCTCACAGAACTATCGAAATGCGGCATATATTCTAGATAGAGAGGATAAAAATCATGTGTGGGGCATCCCTCACTACGGGTGCGATTTGCTGCCCATAAGGGTCTCCAATCCTCTTTAGTTTCATTGTTAGTACTACTTTTCCAAAATATGGTCACATTTTGGAAAACTAGTGCTAGTAATTGAACTTAAGAGGTCACGGAGACCCTTAGGGGCACCCATTTGCACCCCACCTCAAGCATACATAAATCATATAGGAGTAAAGGATTTCACCTCTTCTAACTTCTCTTCCTAAATATGGTCAATGTTGGGTTTGCGTGGTAGCACTCGACGATGGGCTGTTATATGATACTTTTCCACAGCCTTCTGTTGTTTGCAACTTTTCTCTGGCATCCTATGCTTGTTATTATTTTGTCACAATGCATTTTTGTACTTAGAAGCATGTGTTTGGTAGAATGGCGATGCAAGAGATGTTGCTGACTGTACTTGAAATTTTGACCTCTTTTTCGGGCATTCTACAAGGACAGATTCACAATGAACCATTTTGATATTTCCTTGTGATTTTTCATGCGCCAGATTTTCAGTAACATCGACAAAGTTGCTGGTGATTCAAACATGGTTAATCAGTACAAAAAGAAGCATTGCATAGACGAGAGATTCTGTTTCTTCCAGGGTTGCTGTGTCTACTTGCATAATGCACCCTTAGTGTAAGCTTCATTTACTGTCAAGTAGTGTCATCTTTCACATGATACATCTCCTCATCTGTTTTTTCACCTTTTTTTCCTGGAGGAATGCGGACTACAATGTAATATCTGATCTTGCGCTGAAGAGGGTGAAGCAGGATCTAACAATGCATGGTGGTCAAGTCTGCAGCAGCATTGCTCCAGCTACTCATTTGGTTGTAGTTTCGGTTTTACAGGCCTATAACTTCGATAACCTGTACAAGAGGTACTGATTTATTGCTTTAGATTTGCTTTGTGACTTTTGCAAGAGAAGGGCAAACGGAAACATTTATGGTAATCCATTGGTTGTTTATGCAGCTTCCCTCCTGCTGAAAGACGTTATCTACATGACAAACAATTACATGTTGTCAGTAATAAGTGGTTGGAAGATTCAGTGGAGAAACAAATGAAGCTCTCTGAAACTGCTTACAGCCTTAAACCAGATACACTAGAAGAACTAGATATTGAAAGGAGGTAACTGGTGATTGCCCGCATAATCACACTTCTAATATTGAAATATTTGCATTTGGTTGTTGTTAACCTTCTGTCTGTTTCTAATTTGTTTCAGTGAGGAAAATGTTCAGCCTCCGGATCATAAGCTTGAGGAACACAAGGAGGTTGAAAGATCTCAAGCCAAAAATGTACCAAGGAAAAGGAGCAGGCCAACCAGTAGTTCAAGAACTGCAAGGGCTGCTCCTAGACCAGTCCGGCGAATACGGCCTAGAAGAGGAAACCAGAAAGCAAAAATAGGTGATGATGTTGAATCTGAAGAAAGTGGCCCCAGTGAATGTCAGGATGATCAAAATTTGAACACAGATGATACCTCTAAGGTTGAAGAAGGTATTACCGACAAAAAGAAAGGACTCCCTCCACCTGCTTCTAAACCAGCCCGGAGAACAAGGGCTACAGAGGAAATCAGCATACAAAGATAGATGACAGCGGATCCGAAGAAAGTGGGCCTTGTGAAACAGGGCAAGATGATCAGAAGTTGGACACAGATTACATCTCTAAGATGGAAGTAGATAACAGCGATAAAGACTGTGGACCACCGCCAGGTGCTCAGCTTTTCACATTGGGGGAGCAAGAGGTCAAAGGTGTCAAATTGAACACCGTGGAGGAGAAACCAGACAGTCCTTTCCAAAGAACAACTGCTGCTGAAGCGATGTGTAGTGCTCCTGGTGAGAAGATAGAACAAATGGTTGATCCGTTGCACGCCATGCTTCTGGATATGCTACCACTCCTGGGCAAGAAAGGGACAGAAGATGCAAGTAGGGCACCCTTGACGAAAGTTGAGAAGGATCCACCTGCGATAGGAAGTTCCACATCCAATTCTGAGATTCTGGTGCCACATGCTGGAACATCCGGGGTTCCAGCCTCAGACCCGAATGCAGCTCCTCCTCCAAAGAAGAAAAAAGTGAGTTACGAAGCCACCATGTTCGTTTGGGCTTGTTTGGCTTATAAGCCGTACTTTTCTAGCCAACGAACAATATTTTTCTCTCAGACCAAATCAGCCAACGGTACTTTCAACCATGGCAGCCAAACAAGCCCAAGCGAACAGGGTGAGAGAGCTTGGTCAGTGGGGATATCCTGCAGTCTATGTTTTACACTTTTACTCCCGTAGTCGCTACTGACCAAGCTCAGTGGGGATATCCTGCAGTATCATGTAAATACAACGCCATGTAACCATGTTTGTAGTGTCACCTTGACTGTTTGTCGTGTTCTCGGAAGTTCACTTGCTTTGCCTGGTGACTTGTTGAGTATGACTGTTAAGCCTAGCAACACTGATGTTGAGTTGGACCAATATGCATGCGGAATGCAAGGATTTTACACGCATTTTGCAGAGGGGGGCAAATATTGCATTGAAGTGGAAGTGGAAGCCTGTGGTTTGCTCTGCAATTGGTTTTGTATCTTGCAGCCAATGTTGTCCCTTTTGCTGTATATATACGAGAATGTGACCAGAGCCGAAGCCGAGAAACAGGAACCTCTCGGTTTGGCGGCCCCGGCGTCGTTGCACGGCTGATGGATGTGCCACGCTGGGTGCGTGCACCGCGGTTCCTCCCGTACGTGCGATGCGGGGTCGCGGTACCGGTACGTGTGCGGTTGGCGTGGTGTCGTGTGGTCGTGCCGTGCCGTGCCGGGACGGAGTCGGTTCACCACCAAACCGGCGTGTGGTCTGCCCCGGATGATATGATGGTGCTGGTTAGCGAGAAGCGGACCAGGTGGACGGGCGGAGGGAACGAATGGTCTTTGGTCAAAAAATGGAGGTCTGCCACTGAATCACTGTTCTTTGAAGCTTGTCGGACCATTCACTGCCGATCAGGTGGCGCTCGCTTGCCTGTGCAAGTCGTTGGATTGGACATTTGGACCACCACAGAGTCTGCAGAGATAGGAGTACCGTTCACGTATACTCCACGCTGGATGTTATGTAGGGTCCGCGACACTGGTCACTGGTGCCGCAACCGTACATACTTAGCTATTCTTTTGGTCGCTCCATATGTACAGTACCACCCTCCGTGTCAGACTGTCTTCAACGAGCCCATTCGATTTTTTTACGCCACAGACAAAGAGTTCAATATCTATTTTTGATCTTCTCCAACAACAAGATCCAAAAGATAATTCTTTCTGTAAATAGGTCTCCAGAAGAGAGGATACTCAGATTTGGGCTATGCCTCTCCTGACATCCAAAATGAGTCTTCATCTATTAGAGGCTATATGTATTGTATTAAAAACGCATTTTAGGTTTGGGTTCTGTAATGAGTCTCTTGTTGAAGACAACCTCTAATTATATTTCGTACGTCGTTTTGGCTTTTCTAGGACGTGCGTGTATAGAAAAACCAAAATAACCTGTAAATTGTGGGAGTAATATTTTTCTTGGACTAATATTCTTCTTCCTTTCTTGCGGGCGCACGCTGCCGTACAAGCTACCAGTACATGAACGCCGCGCCGCGTGCCCGTGCCGGCGCGCTGCGGCCAGCCGAGCCAACTTGCGGCATCTCGCGTTGGGCAAAGAAATTCGGCCGCCGGGCACCGCAATGGCACAATGGCTTGGGTGGGGCAGCACTTGTTCTCTTCCTATCTGGCTGTTGACTTGAGGCCGAACTCGACCCGAGGTCCGTCCAAACGCAAAACCCCACGGCGATGTGTTCCATCCAACAAGCTCGTTGCACCTGACCCGTCTTACCACGTGGGACATGGCCTCCAGTCCCCGCTTCGTAAGAGTAGAGGACAAGGACAAACGACGAGCTTGAATCACCGATATTTCAGCACTGTAAAGCATGATGCCACTGTATGTTTACATTTCTTTTGAAAATAACAGGACGGGCAAACACCTACTGAATGAATAGATATATGTATTATTAGAAAAAAAAATGCGCTCCAACAAAGAAAAATGAAGGTAGATTTACACAAAGTAATCTAGCCAGTGGTTTATAATGGGAAATAACTTCTCTTTCACACGAGATGTTTACATGAGAAATGAGAAGTGATTAAGTGAATAAGTACATTGTATTCCATATATTCAGTGTTCTCTACGCGATCGTGGTGGCAAAGATGGACGAATTCAATGCATTCCTAAACGGAATTTCTTCTATGCGACCTGTCGCGCTTGGAGCCGAGCATGCGACGCCCACGCGCGCTCACCGGGCGGCTAGGGTTCCGGCGAGGAGCTCGGTGGCTGCAGGTTAGGGGATTTGTTCCCAACAGGCTTAGAAGGAGTTTTGGGGGCGTCGGCCACGACACGGCGGTGGTGGTGGGAGAGACGTCGGAGGGGCGGGGTGGTGGAGGATGGCGGTTGGGCGGGGTTGGCGCCACAACGGAGTCGTCGATGAGCTACTGTGATTAGGGGAGGGCTGGTTGCGGGTGGCGTGGCGAGGCTGGCGCGCCGATGGCCGCCGATGGTGGAGGTGAGGGCGGGGCCGGGCGGAGCGGCAAGGGCGGGAGGTGGGCGGCGCGGCTGGCTGCGAGCGAGGTAGCCACTGGCCGGGTGGCGGCAGGCGAGGAGATGGGGGTGAGGGAGGAAGGGGTTGCAGGGAGGAAGACGAACAGAGTCAGGGTCACGCGCTCCTCTACTGCACAATATCGCGCTCCATTCCTAAAACCAAGCTGTGTCCATCATTATCAAAGTGTTACTAGGGCAACAACAAAATATTAGGCCAGTTTTAATGTTTTTTTTTAAAAAATTGTTTACATTTAATAAGTTGTCGCATGTGCATGTTTGATGACATGGCAATATTTTTAAAAAGAGAGAAGAAGTACAATTTATTCGGTTACCAATGAGTTATATAGAATCCCTTAAATACAATGCATCACGAGTGATTGTTCTCCATGTTTTATTGCAGTTTTACTGTATAATAAATAATGCTATGAAACTCTCCCCGAAGTTAAAGATGCGCAAAAAAGAGTAACATTTTTCTGATTGTAATAATAATAACCACGGGTTCCTTCAAGGCTACTTTGGCAACATGTGGCTATAAGCCCAGGGACAGGAACCCTCGACGGGGGAATTTTTTTGAAATTTGATTCCCGCCTCTACCCAAGAGGGATTTCCACATCGTGGGGGGTTTCCCTGTTGCCGTTCCCTGCTAGGAAATCACCACAGATCAATGCCAACCACAACATTTTCATGAACATAATGCATGAAAAATCACAAGACCAAAATTATTTGACATAGTCCAATACATAGAAAGCTTAATTCAAGTGGCAAATTCAACCTAGCTAATCCATTTGTCACCAAATCACTGATCAAATCCATCCAGATATCCAAGACATAATAAAAAAAAATATGGTTCAACTCCTTTCATAAGCAGTGTTCGAGAGAAAAAAAAGAACTCCTTTACATAAGCTTCTCACATAGACATTGCAGCTAGTAAAAATATTTTTCTTCTCAAATCATGCATTTGCTTCCACACCAAGAACCCTGTAGGTAAACAAGGATAGCCATTAGTAGCTAGAGATATACCTAAAGTAAACTAATCTAGTGCTGCTAGGATACATCAACTTGAACCAAGGGTAAACATGTGGCATGCCACAACAAGCAAATTACATTGGTGAATAGCAGAAACTGTCCACCTAGGCTAACATTGATGAATAGCAGAAACTGTCCACCTAGCCTGACAGAAACACATAAACTGTGCAGGATGATGAACTTCAAGTGAAAGTCAATAAATTGTCATCTATATATAAAAACACAGCTTCCATATGACTACTATTTTCTGGATTACTACAAACCTGTGGCGATTAAGAACAGTGCTGAGAACTTAGGTGAAGTCCTTCATGGGGATCGCATCGAAAATTCTGTCTACAATGTAAGGACATGAAACCCTTTGATTTATACTAGTCCAGCAAAAACAAGTGGGATTACTTGAAAAGAAAAAAAAGTACTATGAGAAGCTGTGTTAACTGCCATTTTGTTTTTCGATTCATGCAGTTCAAGATGAGGAGGGATGAGAGTTGCAAGGTTGTTTGTCGAAGGCACCTTTCTTAAGAAGCTGCGAAAAATTTCAAAGAAAAGATCGATGATGAATACCGAGTAAACATGTATGGTTTTAGTTTGCAGCTCATACCTTATTTCTTTTCTATGTTAGTATAACAATGTGACCATCAAATCAAGGGAAGATTGAGGATTTGCTCCTCCAATTATGTACAGATGACATATATTGCTCCATTGTCACTGTCATTTACTTGTTTGACTACCATGCCCATGAGACATTGAATTTAAATTTCAAAAGTGTCCACGAGTTATGTCGTTATGTGTTTGTTATGTTCAGTGCTGTGCCTAACTAAATTTAATTTGTTTCAAAAAAAATTAGGCATGTAGGATCCTAGATAATCTCCCAGTTGTGGTAACTAGGCAGACACGGGAAGGAAGCCAAACACCAAGCTTTGAGCATGGTTACCGAGTTGGTTACAAGGTGAGAATAACAAATTCCTATCTCATAAATGAAACATGAATTGGTTAATACTGGTTACCTTATTTGATTTGAATGAAATATTGCCAGCTCAAAGATGACAAGTATTATATCAACAATCACTTGAGTTTTAAAGTGTTGTACCATGAAGACCAAACTTCTCCTGATGCTCGCATTGTTGGCTTCCATGTGATTCCTATCAGGTATGCCATATTTCATGATCTACAACTTCTCCTTTCATCCGTTTTCAATATTTTGTTCTCTTACTGCTTACATTTGATTTCCCACTTCGGTCGGCATATGAACTATGGAGTCATCTATATCTGTAACTCCTTTCTGCTGATTTGTTACAGCATCAAGCATGAATATGGTGCCTGGGATGACACTAATCCCACAGTGCAAACTTGCAATGCTAACATTAAGATTACACCTGGTAGTCACACTCCTCAAGAGGTGGCCCCTGATGCATATGTTGTATTCTCTTATGACATTACTTTTGAGGTATAGTTCATTTCATAAATGTCCTCTATCTATATCTACCCGTCCATCCCTCCTACTCATATATGTCAATTCATGATTCACAAAAAAAGGGAAAAACACAAAGGATAAGCAGACAAGTTTTCTGCTACAGATATGTTAATTATCCACACATATAGAAGCAACAGTAGCATACTATGCAGAACAGGTAATTCCTAGGCTAATAAAAAATAAGATCAATCGGCAGTCATAGCTGTTGGCAAGTGCAAGCTGTTGTTCAAATAATATACCTGCATACAATGACTGCAGCTGCGTTTTTCTTCTCAATTCAAACATTGCCTCCACCAGCAATGCCTTCACTGATACCACTGCAAGTAAGCACAAGGAAAAGCATTAGCTGCTAAGGCATACCAAAGTAAACTAATCCAGTGGCAGCTAAGCAAATTTACTAAAGATTTGGATTGTATTTAGGAATTGTATTAAGGAAAGTGTATTGTATGTATTAACCGACCTGAAAGAATGGCATAAATCTAGGGTCACACGTAATCTTCATGTGTGTGTGGCTTGGATTCGGAAGTCTGATGAATTTTTGGGTTAATGTTGGAATAATATTGAAGACATCATATATTTTTCTATGCACTGTCGCACCACTATGTTGAAACTCCTTCTTTAGCCTCTCTGTGCTTACATTATGAGAGAGCATGAACATAAAAAGACCAAGTTGCTCCTCAATCTTCATACCACGTGTGTCACGCAGCAAGTTCTCGGCCCTGAGAAAGTTTGCTATAGTTCTAAATATTTCAGCCTCCATCCTAAATTCTTCCTTGCACCAATTCTCGTGTCCTTCGATGATCTCTTTAACCTTTTTAGCACCAGGAAGAGAAGAGGTATGCTCAGGTGTTTTCTCTTCGTCGAGAAAGGGCATTACAGCAGGGAGAAGAACAAAGAATAGCTCTTCATCTTCTTCTTCCTCTTCCAACAAAAAATTCCTAGCAAGCTCTTCCCAAGAAGCCATCTAGTGTTACATATATGAAATTATATTATTACATATATATTACTAATTCAAATCAACTAGAGAAAAGGAGAGCACTCAAAGTAGAGAAAACAAGTATTAGAAGGGCAGATTCAAAGTATTAAAAGTCTAAAAAAGTTGAGAAAACAAGTATTAAAAGTAGAGAAAACAAGTATTAAAACTCTAAAAAAGTCAGAAGTACCTACTCATTTTCTATAACATTCTATAGCAGCACCAAATCATATTTATAGCACTCTACAGCAGCACCTAATCATCCAAGCAGCACTTACATCAGCACCTACTCATCTAGGCATGTATGCATTCATTTTTTTAGAACATGACTGACAAAAAAAACAATAGCCAAATTATCTATTTTAAAGCCAAAGGAATATGACCCACTATGTTTAACAAGGCCAGACGACCCAACTCAAGTGCACTTGCATGCTGTCAATTTTCATTCAGACAGCGTAGTACTGCACACACAAATTTAGACATAGTTTTATATCTATATATGTGCCTGCCACACAAATCAATCTGATTCTAGAGTATTGGTCATCTACTGAACTCAAACAACCACCTCTTTTCATAACTGTCCCTACACAAGTGTCACCCCGTCCCAAGACGATTTAGCAAAAAACAACAGTGGGGGGAACTAACCTGACACCAGTGTCACCCCGTCCCAAGACGCAGCAGAAAATCACTCAGAGCCACTCAGACTCTAACTGGAGTTGCGATAGACAACTCTAACTCCACTCAGAGCCAGCTCCACCTAGATTTCTGGAGTGGAGCTGCTCTAACTGGAGTTGGAGCCATGCCAAATAGGCCCTAACTGACTCAAACATGTGACCATCAGAGTTGAGAGCAGCTGAACTAACTTGGAACAAGCAACAAAGTCTATTGAGCTAATTAAAACAGGAGAATTTGCTCTGACACATGCCAAATAAACCCCATGCATGCACAACATCGCTGAGCACACCCAAGTCGTAGGCACTGCTGATTAAGGCAATTCTTTAACCATCAGACAAAACATGATATTCTCAGCATGCTACTACAAGCACATCCAATGAGTAAAAGGTACACATCCAAGTCGCAGAAGCTCAAACTTGGGAGGGACAAGGAGGAGGGAGGAAGGACTCACTGGATCTTGGGACGAGGCAAGGCGGCCAGGCGGGGGCAGTCACGGAGCAGTGGAGATTGAGCCAGTGCGGTCCGGTCGACGGGCGGCGGCGGCACTGGATCAACTTCACGCAGCCGGGCGTTGAGGTGGCAGTGGTAGCCCCAGGATCTACAAGAAAGAGAAGAGAGGATGAGACCCGAAACCCTAGCGTGCACAGAGATGTTGAGGCGTGCTCACTGTTGGCGTGAGCCGAAGCGATGAGAAGGCCGAGGGGCGGCAGCGACGGGATGCCGAGGCGGCGGAGGGGCGGCAGCGACGGGATGCCGAGGTGGCAGCGGCCGGATGCTGGGGTGGCGGCAGCCTCGCGCCTGGGCAGCCTCGCGAGTCGCGAGTTGTGAGCGAGCGACGAGTCGGGGAAACCCTCCCAGCCTCCGGAGTAGTGGATTCCTTCCGCGCGGAAAAGGAGGGGAAGCGGGCTTCGAACCCGACGCGGATGGGCTTTCAAAGTGCGCGACGAATTATCCCAGGGTAAATTGGCTCGTGGGTTTTTGGCTCAGGAAATCACGGATCCCTCTGGGTTCCCCTGTTGCCAAAGTAGGCGTCACTGTTTTCTTTTCCCTGCTGCCGAGGTGACTGACAAGGTTCAACCGGATATTTACCGGTAGGCCCTCCTGCCGATGACCACGGCCGAAACAGAAGCACACAAGCACATTCGACGCGGGCACGCCCGAACGCACGCGCGAATCGCCGCGGACCACGCCGGAGGCGGCGACGAGCTTGGATCCCGGCGATCTAGTCGCCGGAGGCGGTCCCGATGGCTCGGCGGTCGTCTTCCTCGTCGTCGGCGGCCTGGCGGTACCTGAACCCGGCGTACTACCTCAAGCGGCCCAAGCGCCTGGCGCTCCTCTTCTTCGTCTTCGTCGCGGCCACCTTCGCCTTCTGGGACCGCCAGTCGCTCGTCAGCGAGTACGAGGTGCGCCCCTCTCGCCCCGCAGGAGCTCCCCTGATCCGGGCTGGAGAGTTTAGTGACCGGGATCTGATTAGTTCCTGTCGCGCCTCGCTTTGCATTTCGATTTGTCGCCAGGCTGATTTGTAGCTGGATCTGGTTTCTCGAGAACTTGTGGTTATCCGTGGATCTTACTGCGTCAGTTTATAAGGACTAGAAATGGTTGGGGTAGTCTATTGTGTTTGTGTAGTGGGGGATTATTATGTTCAGGATTTAACTGTTATTTAAGAATTTTGATTCGGATATTGTAATATGTGACTCAGTCGCTCCTTGCAAACAGAGATGCGAATTAATGGTGAAATTGTATATAGTAGAACACTAAAACTCTCAATATTTATTTAACTGTATAAGTTCGTTTAGCTTCGGCTTTGACTGTAATTGGCGATGAGGTTTGGGTCTCCTTTGATTAGCAGGAAACGTACGGATGTATTGAAAATGGTGATATGTACACTAAAACTCTCTATATTCTTGTTGCTTCTTTGTTCTGATCGGGAAATGGTGATATGTACACAGAGACCCCTTTGCTTCATTTATATCAAGATAGTCCTTAGTTTATCTTGAATCTGATGTGTATACTTGGAGTTGTCCTGATTGTTTCTGATATTAAGCTTCTTCTTCCCCTATTTTCAGTCTGAGATTTCCCGATTAGAAGATGATATAAATCGTTTGCATGACCAGGTAATACAACCAAACTTTTCTTTGAAGTGCCATGCTGGCTTAGTAACCCCTTTATTCCAGAATCTGTTTCCCTTGAAAAGACTATTCATACTTCAATTGTTCTGATGTCTTTTCAACAGCTAAGAAAGGCTGGAGTTCATCTGGATGAAAATCCAGTAGTAAGCAACAAGAATTCCAGAAAAGATCTTGTAGAAATTGATCCTGTCAATAATGAAAGGCGGGAAAAAGTTAAAGAGGCAATGCTCCATGCTTGGAATTCTTATGTGAAGTATGCCTGGGGAATGGATGAGCTTCAGGTTTGTTTAGTCAGTAGTAATTCTGATCTACAGTTGGTTTCACATTTCCTAACTGATTCTAGTTCTAAAATACCTTTCTGTCTTTTGCTTTGCTCACCTCGATTCCCAGCCACAATCGAAGAATGGTATCAATAGCTTTGGTGGTCTTGGAGCAACCCTTGTTGACTCACTTGATACCCTGTATATAATGGGCCTGAAAGATGAATTTCAGAAAGCTAGAGAGTGAGTTTTATTTGTTTTTTCATCATGTAGACCTTTATTCCCTTGCTCTTTCCTTTGGCTAGTAAAATTGAGTTAGCAGTCTACTTGTAGTAATATTCAGTTCAATAGACTAGACCCAGTGCCCCCTGTATTTTTATCCTGAATTTAGAAAGCAAGATTATTGGGGCACTTACATGCAAAATTCATGACCGCGTCTCTTTGACCCCTTATTATAGAGGATTATACAATCTCTTATTTACTTCACATTTCTTCATTATTCTATCATTTTCATCTGTTCCATATGATAAAATGACATTTATTTTGTATGCTTTTATATTGCTATTTTTGCATGGTAATACTCCTTGGAATTATTTCAGTGCTTTATTCTGATTTTATGCTGCATACCCAATCTGACTAATGCCTATGTCATAACAGCTGGGTGGCGGAGTCATTAGACTTTGACAAGGATTATGATGCAAGTGTTTTTGAAACGACCATAAGGTTGCATTATAAGGTTTACCTTTATTATAGTATTTTTTTATGTCCTCATCTTAGTTTGTTTCTTGCAGATATTTGGCTGCAAAGGCCAATGTTATCTGGATACACCATCATTATGATCCCTATAGGAAACATAACTACAGCTAGGTTGTCTAATTTTTATTTTATTTTGTTGTTTGTTTATATTCAGGGTTGTTGGAGGTCTGCTTAGTGCATACGATCTATCTGGTGATAAAGTATTTCTTGACAAGGCTAAAGATATTACAGATCGACTATTACCTGCTTGGGATACAACATCTGGCATCCCCTATAATAAAATAAACCTAGCTCATGGACGAGCCCATAATCCTGGATGGACCAATGTAAGTCACTGGTATTCTATATTTCAACTGAGTAACCACTTGTATTTAAATCCCTTCCTAAACGTACTGTAGTTCACAAGTAGGTGTATTGATAGTAACCTTATTCAAATCATCCCATCCCTTTTTTTTTTGTCTTTCAAACATTCAGTATTCAGTTTGTAATTTGAGGCTTTGATTTCTATCTCATCGCATAGAACTGATAACTGTACCACTTGTGATTGCTAGCTGTTTTTAAAACATTTTTAACCTGATTATTTTCTTTCTAGCTCAGAAAACAAAGAATAAATTCCATATGCTTTGTTCCTTCTGCAGGGTGATAGTATCCTTGCAGATTCTGGTACTGAGCAACTTGAATTCATAGCTCTGTCACAGAGGACTGGGGATCCCAAATACCAGCAGAAGGTGCTGCTACTTTTCACTCATATTTTCAGTTGTCCCTCCAGTTCTATGCTATTAGATGAGCAAATTTAGAGTGAAACCTCAGTGTGAAACATAGCTGTCATTCTTGTACCATAGTGTTTCCTTTCCACCATACTTGTTTTTGAGGGAGAGAGCTGAGTGTTTTTTGTTGGATGATGAATCCCATTTGATCCAACCAATTTTGGTGATGTCTACCTGTTTTACTCACGTATGTCAAATCATTATTGAAGGATTAATTTTCTATGTAAGCTGAAACATGCAGAATTATTTTGTTCTGGAAAACCCTGAAGAATGTAGTTTTCTCATTCTGATAGTGTTTAAATGAAACATGTGAATCTTGAGCCAAATGCATGGAATTTTTAAAGTAAGTTAGGGTTGGTAGAATGTCTTGTCAATGCCTGGCAATATGTATTAGGCTGCTAGTTTTACTAGTAAAATGCCCTATTCATGTTTGACATTTAAATCCTGTCTTGATGTCTTTCTTGGTTCAGTTGTTTTTAATGTTGGGCTCTTATTTGAGTTGCTACAATCTAATTTTAGGCGGAGAACGTCATCACACAGCTTCAGAAGATATATCCCAGTGATGGTTTGCTTCCTATCTACATAAATCCTCATTCTGGGACAGCATCATACTCAACTATCACATTTGGTGCTATGGGAGATAGGTAATGTCATTGTCTTCTGGCCAAATATTTTCTTCCTGTTATTTCGGCACTTAGCTCTGGTAGATTTGTGCTCTCCTATTGGATCATTGCTAAGTTTTGTGCTGTGGACCTTAGTTGCTATTGTGTCCAGAAAATTTCGAAAATAAAACTAACTGTCATTTTCTGTTCAGCTTCTACGAATATTTGCTCAAGGTCTGGGTCCAGGGGAATAAAACTGAGCATGTAAAACACTACAGGTTTGGGACTATTGTCAGCTTGGTTTCACAATGTTAAGTAGCCATTGCAATTTATTCAATTCAACATGGATAACAATCCCATTCATGTTTTTCAATTCAGACAAATGTGGGAGACATCAATGGAAGGTCTATTAAGTTTAACCAAGAAAACTACACCATCTAATTACTACTACATTTGTGAAAAGAATGGTGGCTCATTGTCTGACAAGGTAATGTATCCCCATTCAGTTGATTGTTCATTGTTGTTGGCAGGCTGCTTGCTGAAGCTTATCCCCCATTCTTCTCTAAAGTTCTGATAAGTTCTGCCTGTGACTAACACAGATGGATGAACTTGCTTGCTTTGCTCCTGGTATGCTGGCATTAGGAGCCTCAGGTTATGGACCAGAAAAATCAGAGCAAATTATGAATCTTGCAAAAGAGGTAAATCCTTGTGGTAATCCTCCTTTTTATGAAGATTTCAAGTCTTTGTTTGATACACTTGAGAATTAATACGATTTTCTTTCTGTTTGTTGGTGTAACTTTTTTTTTTTCTCTTTCCATTCATGTCATAGCTTGCTAGGACCTGCTATAATTTCTACCAAACCACTCCCACGAAGTTGGCTGGAGAAAATTATTTTTTCCATACTGGACAGGTAGTATGGCAACCCTTTATTTTTCCTCTTTCAGTAATAAGAATCTTGTACCAAACCATCAATCCTGAATGATATTTTCCTACTGACCATAGGACATGAGTGTGGGCACATCATGGAACATCTTGAGACCGGAGACTGTTGAATCACTTATGTACCTGTGGCGCTTGACGGGGAATAAAACATACCAAGATTGGGGGTGGGACATATTCCAGGCATTTGAGAAGAACTCCCGCATAGAATCTGGATATGTGGGACTGAGAGATGTAGGTTTCCTCATGACTTCCATTGTTGAATTTCTGCTGAATAGCATTTTTCTGACACAACTATTGTTGGAACATTTGTCTTCAGGTGAACACTGGTGAAAAAGATAACATGATGCAGAGCTTCTTCCTGGCAGAGACGCTCAAGTACCTCTACCTACTTTTCTCCCCTCCATCAGTCATATCCTTCGACGAGTGGGTTTTCAATACTGAAGCTCACCCATTGAGAATTGTTCCAGTAAATGATAACAAAGGCATTGGAACACCGGTCCGACCATTCGGGAGAAAACAGGGAAAGCCTGAGTAACCTTTGGATATAGAGCAGTGGATTTTTGAATCTGCCGTCTGAGTCTGACCTCCCTGATGAAGATGTGTTCTGACACGAGGGAACTTTCTGCCTGAAACAGTAAGGGTTAAAAATCACGGCAATAGATTGTTTAGAGCAAAAATCATAGGTAGATCATGATGCTATATGCGGGGCAGTGACCTCTGTGGATATGATCGGAGGTCAAGAGCCCCATAGAAGCTTTTATCTTTGGACTTGCTTACGCACCTGAGGTGCGTTGTTGATGTGTAGCATACATTTAACTCACTGCCCATATGTTGCTCTCCTGGGGCCTCTGCGGAGCTGTATTGTCATTATATGCCCCCCTAGTTATTACTTTTTTCAGATACGATTTATATAAAAAGGTTGTTTGTGGTTTTCCTTCAGTAAGTACTTCGTTCTCCTCTGGAGTCCTTTCCTTCAGCCTCTGGAGAACATGTTAATTGTGTAAACTCTGCTGTCTGTTCTGGACTTCTGGTCTCGTGGAGGCGTTTTGTGAACTTCAGTTCATTTATAAGTTGGGGTTGGGGATTGGTATATATGTACTGTGTTACAAAACGGTACGAGCATCCTACGGTCGTACTTGGTGAAAGACGAGTACTGTAAATCAAGGCGTTACCATGTTCTCTTTTCCGAACTGCAGCATGACAGTGACCAGGTCTTGGAGCGAGTTCAGAGTAGTCGCTCCGACGAGCACGAAGGAATGTAACAAAGGCCCATTTGACCTTTACCAACTTTCACCGAGTATGATTTGCCTCAACCAATAAAAAAACACTGGGTTTTTAACCTTCTTCAACATTTGGAACCGTTCGAATTTGCTCCCTGGTTTTAAAAACAGTTTTAGCTAACCTGGTGCCATGTTAGCCACGATACAGATAAATCAAACCACGCGGATAGTTTGGGGTCAAGCAAACTTTATCGTAAGATTACAAAAATATTTCCTTTTCAAAAAAATTATCCAAATACTTTTCTAAAAAAATATGTTATTTAAAATCCTAAAATCCAATTTAATTTTAAAATTTTAATTGAAAACTTGCTTTTAGCTTGGATTCATTTTTTTCTAAAATCATGCATTATAGTATGGTGCCAATCTAAGAATATCTTACATGGTCTCCTTTTGATGCTTATTTGTTAGTAGATGCTCTCGTTATGTGTTATAATTAGTTTATGTTGACAACCCAGAGCAAATAAGAATTCAAATGACTTCAATGACAACACATGTGTCTCTTACCACCTCATACTCGATCCTATTTAATATGAACACATGTCTCGCTTGTACACGCGTGCACACCCATTCCCTATGAGCACAGAACCTGATGTTGACAGTTCATGGTATTTGGTTAACTTATTTTTACATCATTCTCTTGACTGTGTCCATTTTGTGCCAATAATTCAAATCTCACCGAACAGAACTCATCTGCATGTTTATAAACAAGAAACATAAAATAAAGGATGTTTCTTTTGTGAAATGGTGATATCCATTGGTGGGGCATGTTCGAGTCAACAAAGACAAAAGGGCTTATTTGTGACCGCTCTGCTCCACGTTTTTACCCAAATAGATGCAGCTCCACAAACTCTGCTTCAGAAAAAGGTGAAGTTGTGAGACCACCTAAAGGGATACTCCAGAAACTCTAGTTTTTTGTGAAGCTACTCCGCGGTGGAGTTTGTGAAGCAGAGTTTGTGGAGCAGTTCCAAATAGGCACTAAATACACTACTAGCAAAGAAACATCAAGACGAGAGCATACAAGAGTTAAATAATTCCAAGCTAGGTAATAAGATTGAGCACGATTTTAGAACAAATTTTCTATAAATTGATTTAGGATTTTACTTGTGTATTTTTCAGAAATATATTGGTATATTTTAAATATATATATTTTAAAAGTCTAATTGATCTTCTTGAACTATAACATAGTCTGATTTATCTGCAGGCTCGGAGCTATATGGCGTCACGTAGAACGGTTGGTGTTGCATCATATTGGTTTAAACCAATTTAAAAATCATTTATTTAGGTAGCAAATTCGGGCGGTTTCAAATGATAGAGGAATTTAGAAAACCAATTTTCTGGAACCGAACTTGGAGGATAATTGGGAGCTCAAATAGACTTTTCCGGTACTGCAGGCACAAGTTCCCGCGGCCTCCGGTCCTTTCGGCCCACCGCTGCCTCTGGCCGGAGGCCCAAGTCGGCTGGCCAGCCCGCGGGAGTTTCTTCCAAGTCGACTGGGCAGCCTCCACTCGCCAGCATGCCGCGGTTCTGTCCCGGCCCGGGCGCTCAAAACGAACGGAATCGTCACCAACAGTGCCAAAAACGTACACCCGAGGCCATCTCCAGTTGTCCCTCCATGGCAAGGAGTAAGGAGCCCACGTCGACGTACGCGTGTGTGCCTGCCGACGTCTCGTGTGCCGGCCCCGGGACCCGACTTGCCGTGCTCGCCGACTCGCGTAGTCCGCCGGCCGCTTCATTACTTTAGCTACGCCACGCACCGACGGTCACGATCTATCCCTCCGCCGACCTCAACGACAAGCAAGCCACCGGATTGGATGTTTGTTAGTTGTGACACCATGCTTGTGTTGTGATGAATGCAGCATATATCATGCATGGTAATTGTCAGTAATCAGACCTTGGTTGGGTCGTTGGGGGTCGGTAGGTTGGAGTTGGACGTTCAATTCCACAGTTCTTCTCCAGCCAAAGTCACGTTAGACAATATATATATATATACGACAACAACCCGATCCCGATCGGTCGAGTCCCCGGTGAGGGCTGGCGAGCCATTTACGGTCCCTCTCCCTGGGTCGCTGTCTGCCGCTGATTTCCCTTGTGGTTCGGCACTCGATCGTACTAGTCCTCGATCGAGGCTGTCACGGGTCGAGCAAGGGGAGAATGCACGCCAGCTCACGTACGACGATCTCTCCATGTCCTTTTTTCCGTCCATGGTATATTCCTCTGAATCTACCACGGCGAGATATCGCTAGAAGAAGGATAGGAGAGTGCGAAACAAGCAATATTGCGAAGATCAGGGTCCGGCGAAAACGGCGTGTGCTTGCTGCTTGGTATCATTTCATTGATTAATCGCGGTTACGATGCTATCTATCATGGTAGCTGGGTTCGTTGTGTTTGTGTAGTGCCACGACCACGACCCAACGTCGTCATGGCTTGTCCCTTAGCTTCATTTGTGCAGAAACTCTACGATTTTTGTTCCTACCTTCAGTCGTCTCTCAAGTTAGGTGCCGTGCGTACGTCGTGCGACTTTCTGATCGAGAGGCGATCGGCATCATGCATGCCATCATGAATGTCTAGTCGTTTCAACGGTATGTGCGTGATTGCACAAGGATTTTACTTCACCTTTCAGTAATAATACAGTAATATATATAAATCGTGTCCTTCATGATGATGTTTGTTAGCTTGCAACGGCCATGCCCATCAGCAAATCCACCCGTGTACTACTACTCCTACGTCATGCGCCGCGGACATACTCCGTATATATGATGCATACATGGACGCGCGCGCGCTTGGGCCTGGCGCGTGTCACGTGCCGGCCGGGGGACCAGGAGTGACCCTACGCCAGGCCAAACAGCCGGCCAGCCCCCTTGCGCAGCAGCAAGACCTGCTGCGTTGGTGCCCGACTGCCCGTGCTGCTGTTGCTGTTGCTGTTGCTGCGGCGCGGCGGTCCCCTCGACTCGACAGGCCGATCCGATCCCCGTCCGCGTCGCCTTGCTGATGCCATGACGCCCGCCGGCCGGACGACGGTTTCCCGCGGCCACCGTGTGCTGCACGTATTGATTTATCACCCATCTCTACCTTCACTCACCTCGTCGATCGGCCAGCTGCAAGCTAGTATACTACGTATAAGGCAGGTATACTTAACCGCTCATTGCTTGTCAGATTAACGGATGAAGGTGTGCGTATCGCTCGACAGACTCAGTTAATAATCACGATGGGCTTATTGGTCCAAATGCGAGCTAGCTAAACAGTCAAGGCAGCCGGCAGAATTGACGACGTCCATAGATCATACTCCTACAGTACTGCCCCATGCGTTCACACGAATTAAGAAAATAGTGCCACAATGACAAAAACGTGACCACGTCTTATATAAGGAAAAAAAGAGCCAAAATTGCACATGGATCGGAGCACTACCGCCGTACTCCGTTAGGGACGACGTTACGGCGTGACAGACCCATCTTCACCCTCGCGTCGGTCTCCTTCCGCGCCCCTCCGATCCTCTGCCGTACTCTCCTCGCCGTTCAGCACCCCGCGCTCGTCCTCGACCCCGCCCTCCTCCTACCTTTGCCCTCACCGCGGCGCGCTAGGGAGTTCGTCGGAGCTCCGCCGCCGCGTAGGAGTACATGCATGGTGCGCACGTCTATATGGAATCCATTTAGGAAGCTGCAAAGTTATACAGCAAGCATTAACGTGTCTTATTATTCGTATTATTTAACTGCATATGGTTTAATTTATAACTGTATATAAACTTCGGAAAAGCAAGACGTGCGCACGGTTTATTAATTTAACTTCATCTACTTATATCGAATGTTTAGTCCAGGTCAAGAAAATCAAGTGGTAATGTATGCATCATCTAATTAATGTGTGCTTATTCATCGGAGGTGGGTCCGATCATGGAGGAGGCAAGCGGACTGGTCCGACTAATGAGAGACTGGAAGTGTTCCAAGTAAAGAGAGATTGCAATCAAGTTGCTAACGCCTGGTCCTTCCTTCGGGCCGATTGTAATTTGCCCGTGACTACCTAATAAAGTTTCTCTCTTTGCTCCCAAAAAAAAATTATACTTATTCGTATTTTACCTTAGGCCGTACAATAATTATTGCACATGCATTGGTTAATTTATATTATTACGTGTTAAGCCCGGATGGTGTGCTAAAGACACAAGGTTTATACTGGTTCGGGCAGAATGTCCCTACGTCCAGTTTGTGGTTGTTGCTTGTGTTATTCGCACTGAGAGGTTCGTAGTAGGAGGTACAAACGGGCGAGAGAGGGACATGTCCCAAGTCTCTGATGGAAAGGTCGAACGGGTGCTAAGAGCTTGGATGCTGCTTAGCTATGTGGTGTGATATGTGTTGAATCGATCGGTCCATTTAGTGGGGTGCCCTACCTTCCCTTTTATAGATCAAGGGAGAGTAGGGATTACAGATGGGAGAAAGAAGAAAAACCAGAGGCAAAGAAGGTCCTTCGAAGGTGCGGGGTCTTCCTTTTTTCTCGCGGCAGACGGTGTCAGGGATAGCTCCATGCTGGGCGTCTGTCCGTTGATGATGCCACGCTCTGTCTTGATCAACAAGTGGTCACGTCCCATCCCGCCCCGGTGGGCGACGCGACGGACCAGGGTGTTGATCCGCAATCCCACGGGGAGCGGATGGCGCGGTGACTGCACATCCGTCACTGTAGAGGACGGGAGTCTCCTCTTGGACTGTAGTGGTTGTCGTATGGTTCTGTCAGGATCCGCGCCCGAGGGCCAGTGGCAGCGTCCACAACACTGTAAAACAAATATCGGCGCCTACAACACTGTTTGGGATTTGACATGCCCGGAAGGGCCTTAAAGCGTCTGTCTTGTCATATCCTGTCGGTACTTTCCTGCAGCCGTGCAGGGCATGGTGCAGGGTATGGTCCTCGGTATTACGGTTGACTTGAGTGTCCTGCCTTATCTGCGTGCGTAGTTATGAAGGAGCAGCGCACAGTCGTCGGGCGAGGCGGAGTCTGTCCCTAGACGTCGGGTGAGGCGGAGTTTGCCCCCGGACGTCCAGCAAGGCGGAGCCAGCCCCCAGACATCGGGCGAGGCGGATTCTGCCCCCGGACGTCGGACAAGGCGGAGTCCGCCCTTAAACGTCGGGCGAGGGGGAGCCTGCCCCCGGACGTCGGGCGAGGCGGAGCTAACCCCCGGACGTCGGGCGAGGTGGAGCCAGCCCCCGGGGGTCGGGCGAAAGCGCGGAGTCTGCTCCCAGACGTCGGGCGAGGCGGAGCCAGCCCTCGGGGCTCGGGCGAGCGCGGAGTCTGCTCCCCGACGTCGGGAGAGGCGAAGCTAGCCCCCGGACGTCGGGCGAGGCGGAATCTGCTCCCAGACGTCGGGCGAAACAGAGCCAGCCCCCGGACGTCGGGCGAGGCGGAGTCTGCCCCCGAACGTTGGGCGAGGTGGAGTCTGTTCCCAGACGTCGGGCGAGTAGGAGCCAGCCCCCAGACGTCGGACGAGGCGGAGTCTGCTCCCGGATGTCGAGCGAGGCGGAGCCAGCCCCCGGGGGTTGGGCGAGGCGGATCCCATGGTCTCGGTGGACGGACAAGGTGTAGTCGCGTTCTTACCTGTTCGGAAGCATCAACGTTTAATGGTTATTAGCTCCTCCTCTTTGGGTACCCAATATTCGGTCCCCGACAGGTAGGGTGACGAATCCGTCGGCTAACTCCTGTCGTCTGACCTCACAAGACTGTTAATTAAACATATCGCAGAGAAAATTTTGTCAAATAAATCAAGAGTTTTCCAAGGGCCAAAAATTGGATATCCGTTTGCTTACACGTGAATGCAAAAGACTATACGTGGAAAATTTAATCGCATAAAAAAAATCAAATACTAGCCTTATTAGTTTGATCTTTTTAGCAAAAGCCTTAATTAGTTTGATCTATTCGGAAGACAAGTTCTTGCACAAAAAAATAATGGAACAGGGACATTTTCACCAAACTTTATTTACGTGTGGTTGTTAAGTTTGCTCGTAATCCAATGTGATGATGAGCAAGAGTAATTAAAGGGAGAAAATATAAAAAGATATTGATCCTTTTAAATTTAGTGCATAACCTTATATTGTATATTATATATACCGAATCAATAACAATATAAGGTACGCCAAACTTTTCCTAAACGTCTGTACGAATAGCTAGATCACGTACAAGCGCTGCGCCCTCGTGCACACACGCCTGCTTAATTATATATCGTCAAATATCGAAGATATTTAGCAGTCTGGCTCGTGCGCACACGCGTCAGCTAGCCTCGATTAACCAAATTCGGTTATAGTATTAGCTGGATCAAACGTGCAGATTGCCGGAAACGGAAAGACGTTTCCCCCGCCGAGGCGTTGGAAAACGGAAGCAACGAACCCAACAGCCAAACAGGCTCCTCGTCTCCACGCCACGGCGTGTGCCATTCCTCTCCACTCGTTGCAGTGCACCACCAGGCGAAAACCCAATCGAGTGCGTCCACCAGGACTGCAGCAACGAGCGCGCGCGGCTGCTTTGCTTGCGTTAGTTTGCGCTGCGCCCTTGCACTCCGGCCTCCGCCTCGGCCTCTATATATACGGCCAACCGAGCGCCGGCAACCACCAGCAGAATCCCAGTTCCCTCATATCTATCGATCGACGCTCCATCCTCGATCCTGCTCCAATCCTGCCAGGCCAACCAGGCCGTCTTCTTCAGTTCTTTCTCTGCTCCATATCGCTCGCTCGCTCGGTTTTTCCATTGTTGGAGAGCCCGGAGAGTAGGCAGCTAACAGCAGCGCGCGCGCAGGAAGGAGAAGGAAAATGGCGGCGACGATGGGCGCGGTGCGGGTGCTGTGCGGCGCGGAGAAGGAGCGGGTGGTGGGCACGCACAAGGCGCCCGGGGCGTGCCCGCGCTGCGGCGGGGCCGTGGTGGCCGTCGACGTGGAGAGCGAGCGGCGCATCCTCGGCCTGCCGCTGTGCTTCAAGAGCAAGCGCAAGTACTCCTGCACCAAGTGCTCCGCCGCCTCGTCACCCTCTACAGCTAATTAAGGAACAAGCTAGCAGCGGGCCAGCGGCTGATCCATTTGTGCCAGCGCCAGCCGACCGGCCGGGCGGCCGGTCACCGATCGATGAAGCTCCGATGGCTCGAGCTCGATCGACCTGATGGGACTGGGAGTTGGAGAAGTTTGTTTTAGCTTCAGCTTCTTGATTAGCATGATGGCTGGCTGGTGTGTTCTTCTAGCATGTTGGAATAACTAATTAGCATGTCTCCCGCCGGCACTACCGGCAGTCAGAAGAGGTCGCAGCGTGAGAGTGGAACTGCACGTGATGCTGGCGTCGCCATTTCTGTTCTCTGCTTGGAATGTAAATTACAGTAGTATACCTAGTATAACTTCCGTAAGTTTCTCTCAACAAGGTTGTAGTGATTTTCATGTGGTGCTCAGCTTGGAGCGCATGCATGTTCAAGGCTTTGTGCATTTGTGGAAGTTAATGAATGAAATGCAATATGCTGAATGCTGAATTCGATAATAATTCGTGGAGTCCCAATCGGGGCCGCTCCTTTCGTCGCTGTAGACTGAGATGACTGCCGCAGTGACTTTTCGCTTAAGCTGGGCTGGGCCCCTGTTATAGGCAACCTGTTGGCTGTTGCCGGCCGCTGATGCTGCTCTGTGCTCTGGCGTCTGGCCTCCAGCTCCCGGCTCTACCCACAGGCCACACCATGTAGCGACGGAAGCAGCTGCTTTCTGGACGCCGGCTTCCCGTTTTACAGCTCTTGTACTTTTGTTTGTGTCGATGATCGGGGTCTGTATACTCACCGCTCGGGTGATTTAGGCGCACGTGTCACCCGAGCGGTTGTAGCCCCTACAACGCTCGATTCCAGGAGAAACAAAAATCAAGTGTTTTTTAACCATCTAGCACTTGATTATTATGACCATTGAATCAATCAAAAAAAAAATATTAAACAAACAAAAAAATTAGCCAGACTATTTCTATGGAAGGCAAATTGAAAAATATCAAAGGAGAACCAAATAAAACATACAGAAAATAAAAAACCAAAAAGATCAGATAAATGTGGATAACCAAATAAAACATACAGAAAATAAAAAAAGCCAAAAAAGAGAGAGTAATTCGATCATATCTCATTTACGAATAATCAATTTATACCAGTTGAATATAGAAATTACATCTAAACTGAAGTAGTAAAATATGGTTCAATTAAATATAATTTGCTCTTACTAAAGGAATGAATATTGCACCTGCCCCTACGCAAAAGCAGCATGCACAAGCAGCACTGCACAGCACTCCACCGGCGCACATACATACTCTGTACAGGGGCAGTGCCGGTCCTAGAATTTTGAGGGCCCTCTGACGAACTCGTCACGAAGGCCCTCTAGACCACATATAAAATCTTATAATATATAGGTGCTAATTTTTATTGTAAAGCGAAAACAAATCCAATGATATATTTTTAATTTAACATATTTGATAGTTATCGAGGAACAATGTAAACTAAAACGGCCCAGGAGTGGCCTGTAAACTCTATTTTTCTCAAAATATAAACATCTGGTAAACATTATCGCATGCCACGAGGGCCAAATAAAATTCAGGTGGCGAAAACTTCCCTGGTGACCGTAAAAAAAAGTAAACTAAAACAATAGTATATTTGTATTTCTAAAACTAATATGATTATCACAAGGAAGAATAGAACTCCATAATATCCATTGCTTCTCATAAAAAAATACTTCTTCGGGTACTTCTTGATGCAGAATCATCAAGGACGGTATCGAGATCAATAGTGTCCACTTATGTATAGCACATTTCTAATAAGATTCAATAAATTGATCTTCTAGATTTTTTCGTTTTCTTTTCTGAGATCCCGACAAATGTTTTTTAGGTAACATTCTAAGATTCTAACACCTAAATTAAAACAAAAACACGACTATATGAGTAGGAGTATTAGAAGTCTGAAATAATTAATTTGGATTAAAAAAAAATCATGGGAAAAAATACCTAGGTGCTAGCGCCTGATCGGCTGATGAACTAATGAAATGATGATTGATAAACTGATGATCGGTTGATCCGCCTGATCGCGTCGTCGTCGAGTCGAGCCTGTGAGTGCGCCATTTTTGTGTTTCCGGCTCTCCGTGGCGACGCGTCGTGGCTCCGTCTCCGACTCTCCGTGACTCCGTGAGATCGTGACCCTTCGCCCTGGGCGCTCGCGTACGTAGTAAACTCGCAGACTGGGGAAGCAAGCGCTTGGCGCTCTGATCCTGGACGTCTTGGGCTGTCTATCAAGTGCCATCGGACTATAGGGTTGAGGTCTACAGTATATCTGGGTCTAGGCCCCTCTCCCCTGGGCCCTTGGCCGTCGCACCTCTGGCACCTCTCTAGGGCCGGCACTGTAGAGGGGAGGAGATGGAGCATGTCAGAGGAGAGAGAGGGGAGCGTGCATACATACTCCGAACAGGGGAGGAGATGGAGCATGTCAGAGGAGAGAGAGGGGAGCGTGTCAGAGTGGAGAGCGGTGTAGTGTGTGGGCTCTCCTAGGCTGCTCGCTGTCCCATTCAACGTGCAATCCCTGTTATAAAACATGGTGCTAGCGGTTAGGATCTTCCCTCTCCGTCTCTCATGATCAACATAGTAGATGAAAGTAGAATATATAGACATAAGAGATAGGAAAACTATTCTTTATTTTTTTAATATTGGTGATTACAATATAGAACTTCCACATATATATAGTCCTGCCAAAGCCTAAGAGTTTAGTAAGAGCCCACATACAAACGAATTAGGATTAGGATTTCTCCTTTTTTCTTTCCTTCTAGGATAAAGTCCATATGTTTTACAACACTCCCCTTGGGCGATTACCACGATATGCACATGCCTCATTAAAAACTCCATCCGAAAATCCAGTGGAAAAAATGGTTCTCGAATAAAAGAGTACATCGCATTCATTAATTGCATTGCACATATTGTCTTATTAAAAACCTTTCGTGAGAAACCTTCAAGTAAAAACTCACATAGGAAAAAAGAGTACAACATTTAACCTTCTTAGTCATGTATTCTTTAGAATATTTTATTCTTCATGAATAGATATTTATCTTCATGATTTATGCATAAACTTCAACATTTTAGCAAATATGATCTACTTGATCTTTGTAATTCTAGTGATTTTAATTACCTTCAAGGTAGATTTACTCAAATTGCTCCCTTTCATAAAGCCATCCTTTGAATTTCATTGTTCAGTTCACACTTTTTATAAATGTGTGCTTAATAATGGTATGCAGTACCATAATATTATATCTTTCAAAATGTTGGCTTACCATTCTTCAATAAATTATAATATGAGTAAACAAGAGCAATATGCTTCATGCATAAATAACCACTTATTAGTTGTGCAAAACAAATAAATTTTATCCTTCAGGGTAATAAATTCTTTCAGAGGATTGTGGGAGTAAATAAGTTATAATATTCAATATCTTTTAGATAGTGCATGAAATCTTATACTAGAGTTTGAATACTTCTCTAATTCTTACTTAGTGGATTTCTAAATTATATTTTCTATAAATCTTTAGGATTTTGATTGTACCACTAAATAATAAATACAGTCTTGCATTTGGCATTTAGGGGATAATTCAATTACCAAAATGACCATTATTCTCATACTTTCTATGATATTTAGAGGATACCAAAACTTCATTGCTAGCTTTACGATATACACTTTCTGAGTGTTTGTATGACACCTTCATAGTGTTTATGATTCATCATTTGCTTTCTTTCGGGTCTATATTCACTTCAGGGATTAATGACGCTTTTTAAGAATTGACTGGTAAATCCTTCATGGATTAAATCCTTCAAGGATGTTCTCATTATTAGTGAATAATATTTCTCTTCTATGAGATATATTCTCTACTACATGAGAGATTATTATGTGATATATACAATGAGATAGTGTTATTCACTACAAAGTCATTTGATGACTATTCCTTCTAGAACATGCTCTTCTCGAGACTTCAATATTCATTCAGGAATATATTGTACCTTAGACTTCTTAATACTTTGTATGAGATTTAATTTCTATTTGTTGCAATTTATATTCTTCAGGAACTATATGGATCTTCGTGATCCATTTATTAACTGCATATTTCATATTCATTCATTTCATTTACCGAAGATATAGCAGAACATTTATTTTTTCTTAGTAGGAGATTCAACCTCAATTGCATTCTTCGTTGACCTGATATAATCGCTACAGGCGACTTTGCCATGGACTTTATTTTTTGGATCCGAGTTCTTATAAGAGAAACATTTGCAATTATAGAGGTAACGTTGTTGACAACTATTATTTTCTCCCAATATTCTCATATTATGAGATTATTCTGTCTGTTTGTTATTTCTCAAACAAAAGATGATTTGTTGTTCTGCATACCCAACACTAATGATGCGCGCGCTTAGTGTGTTGGATTTCATCTTAATGATGATCCTCTTCATGAGGTGCTTAACCTTCTTCATGAGGTGTTCTCTTCATGAGAATGGAGGGGTTTCATTTTATTTCTATCCAACAAGTACACACTAAACTTGAATCCACAGACGGCGTCCCCGTAGATTTTAGCTTGATAGTATACAATATTTAGTTTACTACTAGTAAACACACCTTCTGGTTTATAACTTGAAGTTACTCCTCTCATTTTTAAAAATATCTGGCATATGCTCCACTTCATGCTTTACAAGAGCGTTAGTCAAACTATTGTTTGATTTAGTGCGTGATACTATTACTGTTTCAAGCTTCAAGGAATATTTTTCTTTTAAGACCATTTTTCTTCTATGAAAATAATATTTAGCATTCAACATAGACTTTCTCTCCCCCTAATGCCAATATTAAATCTTTAATAGCATACTTCAAAAGATATTCCCTATCATGGGCTTAAAATAATTCAAATTCATGTATCTCCAACTATAAGTGGGGCCCATTCATATATGCTATGCAGTTTTATGAGAAATATTCACGCACATATTTTAACACGGGGTTATTATTCACTAAATACAGTGAGCTAGAATACATAAAGTGCACTTAAGAATGTACAGCATTCCTACAAACTCAGGGATTTTCTCCTCCTGATTTGCACATATCATGTTTTAGAAAACAATTTCATTGTCTAGCTTCTTTATTGTTTAGCAAAAAAAATAATCCAATTACTCATATATAAAAAATGGACCATATACTTTAAATGTATATAATACGCAACATTCAAAATCACATGGAATTTCTTCTAGAAATTTCAAATTGCCATTAATACGAAATTCCCGAAATGCCCTTTCTTCAAAAATTCCAAATCATCTAAGTGTGTAATCCACCATTGTCGGAGATCGATATTAGGGATACCCAAAGTAAGAAAGTTAGCGTCTACGCTGACTTTCCCGGATGGCTCAAGACATATTAAAAGGTCTCGCCCGACCCCAAGGCTGCGGGCTCCGCCTCGCCCGACCCCAAGGCTGCGGGCTCCGTCTCACCCGACCCCAAGGACACGGGCTTCGTCTCGCCCGACCTCGAGACCGCGGGCTCTGTCTCGCCTGACCCCTTGGGTGCGGGCTCTGTCTTGCCCGACCCCAAGGCCGCGGGCTCCGTCTTGCCCAAGGCCGTGGACTCTGTCTCGACCCGACCTCGAGGCCGCGAGTTTTGTCTCGTCCGACGGGGACCCATACCGCCGCCAACCACTCCAGGTCCAAACGTATGGGCCTGGGTCAAAACTCTGACACCAGGAAAGAGGCTGGCACGTCTCGATGTAACCCGTGGCCATGATGGGTCATACCTGGGGATTCACATCAAGAACATTATCGGGCGTGCCGGTGCTGTTCTACCTAATCCTCGTACGGACGCTAACAAGCGTGTCAGTTCACCACGACGTCCGCCGGGACAGAGTGGAACACCATGACTGGCGGGTGACGCCTGCGCATGGCGCCAGTGACAAACAGGGCCATGACATGGAGCCATCCCTGTTGACATCTAAAAGATCGGCGAGACCCGCATGAAGGAGAAGAAGGACCCGGCAACCTTGGAAGCCTTCTTCTCTCTCGTTTTTTCTCATTTTCCTTCTCTATAACCCGCGCTTTTCCTTCGCCTATAAAAGGGGAAGCAGGGCGCTCCATGAAGAAAAAAATCAAAACACAAGAGCACACAGCTGAGCAGCAAGCGAGCTCTCAGCACTCGTTCACTCCTTCCACCAGAGACTTGGGATCCTCTCCCTCTCTCGCCTGTTTGTAACTCCTACTGCAAATCAAGTGCCGGTAACACGAGCAGCAGCGAACTGGACGTAGGGACATTCTGCCCAAACCAGTATAAACCCTTGTGTCCTCCGAGCACACCATCCGAGCCAGACGCGTAAATACAAATTTACTCATTGGTGGTCCGAAAACACCGACAACCATCATAATTCCATAATTATTCATCCCATCAATTGGGTCACTTCATTTAGCTAATTTCATATTAACCGACTCCCCCTAATCTCAGGCTACTCGGCTATAGGCCTATGTATTGCTTATACATGCAACGCATTGAAAGCAAAATATTTCTTAGTTCAACGAGAACTAGCGTGCTAGCTAGCCAATTTAATTATGAGGAGAAAAGGTAGTAGCTACAAGCTATGAATATAACTTCTATGCTAATACTCATGCAGGAGTGGAGAAGTTACAGCTAAATGAGAGCATAACATAGTGATACACATTCAAGTGTAATGTGGAATATTGGTATTTAATTCAACGTAATAGATAACAACAAAATGCAAAGCTACGAGCTTACTTGCAATTCGTGCAATGTAGAGAAAGTTAACTCGGTCGGAAAGGACGCGGCTAGGACTTCAAGTCCTGAAACATGCACTTAAAGATAGATTTAGGAAGGCTATGCCTATTAAATATATATTACCCACATTTTCTTATGGCTTTACCCAAAATTACTCCCCCTTTCATGCCATAATTATTTCAAGTAGTACTAAGCTTCATGCATCTATGAATAATCATTTCAAATGTTCCATAGAATTCAATCATACTCCTAATATTCAATGATTGTGGCATGAAATTCACATATCCAGTATATTATTCGAGTGTACAACAACGGATTTAGGGTAGGACATAAACTTTTAGTTTCTAGGCTAAAGTATTAGATACTTAGTGTTAGGATTATACATTTTCTTGGCTAAATTGATCCTTTCAAGATCTGTTAATATGCCAGTATAGTCTAATTGTTCATGTGCTTATAGAAAATCCAGTTTCCCTTCTACCTACATGGTAATAATACACAAAGAACTATAACCTTCATGGTTAATTGAGGCTTTTTTCTAGATAAAATTAATGGAAAACTTATTTAGATAGACAAAAATAAGCAATTGTTTATATGTGAAACATATAAATCTAATTTATTTCATAAGAAATAAACACATATTACTTTAAGTAAGAATTGCAACTAAGAATATTAAATGTTTCATATTAGTCTTCAAGCTAATAAAATAATCATTAACCACTTAATTTAACAGGAATTAAAATTTAATGCACCACTGCTACTATATTCTAGTACTTCTATATAGTATAAGTTTAAAGCAATACAAGTAGCACATGTTTTAAGTTCTTCTTCTAGAGAAACCTTAAAAATTCATTACCCATTCTTACATGTCTTGGCTTCTATGCTTGACATTTAGCAGCTTCATGCATGCTTTATTTTATAGTGGTGATATGTAATCATGATCCTTCTAGGAGTGTAACATATGCAAGTCATATATCCTGGTTCATAGAGCTGTCTAAAAATTCTAACTCAACTTCCATTTGAATAATTTCTGATGATAAATTCAATACTTCATGTATTACATTGCTCTTTGATATTCTATACACAAGAGACATTTCTTCACGAATATATATTGATAAAATCTTATTTACCATCTTGTCTTCTAGACATTTAATACAAAGCTTCAAGCTATTATTTATAGAGCAACAATACCTCGATCTATAGGCATACAAGCTTGAAAATTCGACTTTTAGTGTAATATGATATTTCGTAATCATAATTTGGGGTTTTTCTCATGCGGTGAGTCCCACAATGCATTTGTTATTTCTCCTGGCCATATACTCATTCTAGAGAGTAATCAGGAAATATATCCTGAGTTCACTACACTTCAATGGTAGCAAAATATCCTACATAGATTTAATTATGACTATAACAAATAATTCTATTATTCTGAGTAATTCTAGAAAATTTCTTCTTCTTTTGACGCATGCATATGTTAACATAAATTGGACCATGTGCATATGAGTTTACTACAGGTAGCAAGGTGCAAACAGATAGTGGACGGTTATTCAAAATATTCTTAGAAGCATCCTAGTATTTTTCAGGACGATGGTATATGTAAATTTTTAGAATTAATATCAAGCATTCATTCATCCCAAAAATTATTCACTGCTAGGAAATAAAATAGATATGAGCATCTTGAGGATATAAGTCTAAGGTCTGTAGGATTTAGAGACCTATGACCGGTGAAATGAAATGCCCTAGGTTATATCTTTGCCTTGTGCATTTCATTCCATCTCCTCCAATGTCGATGCAACTCATGCACCAACACGATCAATAATGATATGATCCACTTTATATCATCACGTGACCATATTGGTTCATCGATCTTGACCTGACTTGCTCTTCACCGTTGCTTCGGTCCATCGGCGTCAAGTTATCACTCAACTTGCTCTTCACACTTGCAACCGGTCCATCGAGCCAAGTCTTGTCTTGATCTTCTCTACCTTAGTCACATGACTCCATGTCATGTCTCATATGCAATGAGCTCCTTCATCACATGTGTGAGTTTTACAACATCTCCGAGCCAATTTTACCTCCATGGTATATGTTGCTCACACACATGTACCTATGGACTAATCACCTATGTATCTCACATTAAACACAATTAGTCCACCTAAATTGTCACTCAATTACCAAAACCAAACAAGGACCTTTCAGTGTCCCGATAGTGAGATATTTCCCCGATCGCTCTTATCCACCACGCGTGCTCGTGGTTGACCTCGTCAGGTCACTTCGCCATAGCTGGAGCTTCCCACGCACACGTTGAAGTGCCTTGGCGGCTTGGTGCAGTGGCGACCATGGCGTCGGCGTTGACGAGTTCATAGTGAGGGAGGAGAGGGGAGAGGAGGAGAAAAAGGGGGCGCCGTGGGGTCCCGTGTCGCATCTGTAACAGAACCGACCAATTATACGAAATTAAATAAGAAAATCATCCGCCAGAGCAGACGATTTAGCAAACTTAAGCCCGTATAACCCGGTAGTCCGTGAAATCGCGAAGGATTTCAAACCAACTTCCATTCCAGCCAAGATCGTAATAAGTTTAGCGGTCACCATCACATATTACATAAAAGTTTGCATCACAGATACATCAGAGTTTCAACATAGTTATTACAAAACCGGTTCGAATAAAAGTAGCGGAAGTCATTTGTTCAAACCACACACGCGCGGAGTTCAAATATAGTGCCGTGAATGATCATCTCCAACAAAAGCATCGACGAGGCGTAAGAAATGACCATGCCCATGGTCCTAAGCATCACCATCGCAGGATAAAGGCGGTTGATACGATGGCCGTAATACATCGCCCATCGCAACAAGTGGGAATAAAACCACGAGTACGAGAAGGTACTCACTAGACTTACCGACATAACCGAAAATAAATGACGCCAAGGATTATGAAGGCTTTATAGTAGGGTAGGTGACTCATTTGCAAAAGAAGCATTTTAGCATTTCCATAACTTTTCTAAAAGCGTTATTGTCAACTTAATTATTATTAACCTATCGACTAGATTTGCATCTATACTAGAGTAAACATGTGATTAAGCAATTAATGATAACCACTGATCATTAAACAACTTTCATCTTTGTCATATTCACTATAAGCTGTCCAAGTGCTCCATAAACATTTACTACGATGAAGTAACTCAAGTCAAGTGCTCACTATCCGGGAGAGCGATGGCGATTGAATCGATTCTAACCGGTGGTGATTTATTCCTTACACAAATCTCACTCACCCGCTAAAGTGAGATATTGATCACCGAGTCAACTTTCCAGGTATCTCGAGTTTGCCAGGAACCACATGTACCCGGGGGCCGACCGACTGCACTTTGGTCTTATCATCCCGCCCCCGTGTCCTACCACACCTGCTTCGGCACAGTGCGCTGCAACAACAACCTATATTTCTGGTGCTTATAAAAATCTAAGAAAAATACAGTAGTATAGTACTACTCTAAGTAGACTACCATAAAATTTTCATGGCATTTGGATCAGTAACATAGGCTACACAAAAATAACAAGCTATGGCATGATCATGAACATGAAAATACTTTGTACTGTGAAAAGTGTCAAACAACAGAATTAGAATTTTTCCTATGTTCTACATAGCATACAATAACTGTACAAAATTTATCACAAGTATGTTTTATACAAAGTTTGCTCTCTAACAAAAATAACAAAAATTAGCCATTACAGGCACTTGAACTACACTTTAAAATTTTCCCACAGCACATGCATGAAACTTATTTTTCCTAGGAAGTACATTATATAAGAAGATTAACAAACTTGGAATCATATTTTTCTGAAGCCTATAGATTTTTCTACACATTTTTCAAGTTATCAGCAATATTCATGATTAAATAAAATTCTACAGCAAAGTATCTCAAAAATGACATGCACAATTTTTAACAGATAGATATAGTTACAAGAAGCATAACAAAATTTGTTTCATACATTTTGGAGCAACACAACTTGAGATATACATTTACTAAGCATTTGAATCAATTCTTGAAACTATTTCTAAAAACCCTTTTCCTTAAAACGAAAAACCAGCGAATGCAAACGTTGGGTGCACCGGAGTTTTTCCTCGGTCGCTGCATTTGGGCCCCCGCATGCCGAGACGGGCCCGGCGTGTGTGTGACTGTAGGCAGGGGAGGCGGCTCTGCGCTACGCGGCTCGGCGCTATCTCGCCGGCGACGAGCATTCCGGCGAGGCCGAGGTCACCGGCGTGCCCTACTCAACAATGCACACCGATTGGGGTAGGTGATGGGAGGTGGTGCCATCGGAGGTAGCTTCGCCGGCGCCCATGGCGGCATGGTGGAGGAGCCGGCGTTGCCGCCGCCATCTCCGACCATGGCGGCCTGAACCCGAGGTTGGCGTGAGCATCTAGGGTACGCTGTGAAACCGATGGAAGGGAGAGAAAGGAGTGAGCGAGCTCTCGGTGGTGCTTAGCCACGGCGAGCACGCACTCGGCGGCGTCGACCATGGCGGAGCTCTCGAGAAGAATCGACAAAGGGATCCTCACCTAGGCTCGATTGACGCAGAAGCTGGCGCGCGAGGGTGCGGCTAAGCAAAGCGGAGCTCGTGGCTCCACGGAGGCGGCAACGACGCACGGGAGGCGAAGCGAAGCTGAGCAGCGAAGATTCTCCCTGCGGCAATGGCGGAGGGGCGAGCTCGGCTCGCTCTGAGCGAAACCGGTGAAGCGAGGGACACGGCGAAACAAATAAGCGATCCTCCAAGCATGGCGTCTTCGTGGCGGCAATGGCTCGACCGGTGAAGCGGCCTTGGCGTATGGCTTCCACTTTGGCGCTTCACCAGACGGCGGTCGGCCACGACGGTCTCGAACCCAAAAAACAGACAAGCGCGATTCAGTCAAGTCCTCAACGTCTGACAGCAAGTTTTCAACGATCAACAACTCTTAAACGGTGACGATCCAGCTCTAGATTAAGTTAACAAAGTTGGAGATTGAAGTGAGAGCTACAACATTTCTAATTAGCACTCGAACTGATTTGTTCAGGTTAGGGAGATACAAGCCTCCAAACAATGGTAAAAGAACTGAAATGCAACATCCAAACTTAGAAAATTCTAAGTGTTGAGTCAGCACCACAAATCCGACTTGTGGGCCCAAATTGAACATGTTGTGCTCATTTTCATGAGTTGGTCACAAAACAACTTTTGTTCCTTATAACATTTGCTACAACTTTGTTTTACATCGCTCAGACATGCAAACATTCTAAGTGGTACTTTTTGAACAGTCAAACCAAAAAGTCCTAGGGTCAAAACAAGTCAAACCATGATTTGAAATCTTAATTGGGCAAAATGATCAACATGAACATTGTTCATAATGACTTTCTAAGCACAGCTAAGATGTTTAACAATATATTTAGCCATCCCACATATTGGTCACACAAGAATCAAGCATAGAATGCACCGAAACGATAAAAAAACAATTGAAATGTTACATTTATTTCATGGTCATGTTTCACATGTTTCAAGTGATATATGCGCATGAATGAATGAATGATGCTCATGATCATGAAATGCAAGTGAAACCAGGCAAGACTAACACCAGGGGTGTTACAGCCCTCCCCCCTTATAAAAATCTCGTCCCGAGATTTGGGTTACGAACCATTTGTTATAAAAATCTTCATAAGCTTTTTGTAGATACTCTCCTGTTTCCCAAGTTGCATCTCCCTCATCATGATGATCCCACTGTATCTTGTATGTTTTCACCACACTATTCTGAGTAGCACGTTCCTTAGTGTCTAACACTCGGACTGGTTGCTCACGATACACCAAATCTGATTTGAGTTGAATACCTCGAGGTTCTATTCTTTCCTCCGGAACACGCAAACATTTCTTGAGATGTGATACATGGAAAACTAGGAAAACGGTACTCATTGTCTTAGGTAACTCTAACTTGTAAGCTACCGGACCTCTTTGTTCCAAGATCTTATATGGTCCTACGAATCTAGCGGCAAGCTTTCTTCGGATTCCAAACCTTTTCTTCTTCATTGGCGTGACTTTCAGATAAACATAGTCACCAACTTCAAACCTAAGGGGTCTCCTTCTTTTGTCTGCATAGCTTTTCTGACATGATTGGGCAGCTTTCATATTCTGCTGAATAATATGAACTTTCTTCTCGGCTTCTTCTACAAAGTCAATGCCATAATATCTTCTATCACCAGGCTCGACCCAATTCAATGGTGTTCTACATTTTCTGCCATATAAAGCTTCAAATGGGGCCATCTTGATGCTTTCTTGATAACTATTATTATAAGAAAACTCAGCTAACGGTAACCATGACTCCTATGATCCCTTAGAAGACAATACACAGGCTCTTAACATATCTTCCAAAACAGCATTCACTCGTTCAGTCTGACCATCTGTCTGAGGATGATAAGCAGTACTGTGAATCAAACTAGTTCCTAAGCCTTTGTGTAAATGTTCCCAAAAATGAGCCGTGAACTGTGAGCCTCTATCAGATACTATGGTCTTTGGTATACCATGCAACCTCACAATTTCGGTGATATACTTATCGGCATATTGAGGTGGTCGATATTCTATTTTGACAGGCAAGAAATGAGCGGTCTTGGTAAGACGATCCACAATTACCCAAATCGAATCATGTCCTTTTTGAGTAGTGGGCAAACCCATGATAAAATCCATACTGATATCGTCCCACTTCCAACTAGGGACTGATAATGGTTGCAACATACCGGCAGGTTTTATGTGAATTGATTTCACTTGACAACATGTGTCACATCTGACAACATATGCTGTAATTTCTTTCTTCATTTTGGTCCACCAATAACGAGATCTTAATTCTTGATACATCTTACTACTTCTGGGATGGATAGATAGCTTAAAAAGGTGAGCTTCATCCATGAGTTTATTCCTAAGCTCTCGATCCTTGGGAACCACAAGACGGTTGTCAAACCACAACACGCCCTGTTCATCCACTTTAAAGTGCTGAGACGGCTTTTCTTTTATTTTCTCTTTGATGTGGAATATTCCCTTGTCGGTTTTCTGGCCTTCTATTATCTTACTCTCCAAAGAGCAACTAATCTGAATACTGTGTAACACAGCAGGATGCATTAGATCGAACCCATCTTCAAGTAATGGCTGCACATTCAAGTAGTGTGACTTTCTGCTTAAAGCATCTGCCACTACATTGGCTTTTCTAGGATGATATTGCACATTCAAGTTGTAATCCTTGATCAATTCCAACCATCTGTGCTGTCTCATGTTTAACTCTGGTTGGGTAAAGATATACTTAAGACTCTTGTGATCCGTGAAAATATTGCACACATTACCAAGTAGATAATGTCTCCAAATTTTTAGGGCGTGCACAACTGCAGCAAGTTCAAGATCATGTGTTGGATAGTTGACCTCGTGCCTTCTCAATTGTCATGATGCATAAGCAATGACTCTCCTTTCTTGCATAAGAACACATCCTAATCCAGTCTTCGATGCATCGCAAAACACATCAAATGGTTTCTCGATATCTGGTTGTGCTAGAACAGGAGCAGTGGTCAACAGTTTCCGCAAAGTGTGGAAAGCTGCTTCACACTCCTCTGTCCACACAAACTTGTGATCCTTCTGTAGAAGACTCGTCATCGGTTTGGCAATTTTTGAGAAATCTGGTATAAAGCGACGGTAATAACCCGCCAGTCCTAAGAAACTTCTAATCTCAGGAACTGTGGTCGGTGCTTTCCAATTCATAACTTCTTGCACCTTACTTGGATCGACTGAAACCCCATTCTCTGACAGAATGTGACCAAGGAAAGGAACTTCCTTCAACCAGAATTCGCACTTGCTAAACTTAGCATACAGTTGATGATCCCTAAGTCTGGTCAAGACGGTTCTCAGATGCTCTTCATGATCTTTCTCATTCTCGGAGTACACCAAAATGTCATCGATGAACACTACCACAAACTTATCCAATTCTGGCATGAAAACTGTATTCATCAAAAACATAAAGTATGCAGGAGCATTTGTCAAGCCAAAAGACATGACCAGATACTCATACAACCCGTATCTGGTGGAAAATGTAGTTTTTGGTATATCCTGTGGCCTTATCTTGATCTGATGATAACCGGATCTCAAATCTATTTTTGAGAACACCTTGGCCTTGGATAATTGGTCAAACAGAACATCAATATGAGGCAAGGGATACTTATTCTTTACGGTCACAGCGTTGAGTGGCCTGTAATCTATGCACATTCTCAACGTGCCCTCTTTCTTTTTCTTCACAAACAAAGCGGGACATCCCCATTCAGACTTGCTTGGCCGAATAAACCCTTTTTTTTGACAAATCTTCTAATTGCTTCTTCAGCTCAGCTAACTCATCTGGAGGCATCCGATAGGGTCTCCTTGAAATTGGAGCTGTTCCGGGGACTAGCTCAATTCCAAACTCAATCTCCCTATCTGGCGGAAGACCAGGTAGCTCATCCGGGAATACATCCGGAAATTTACACACTACCAGAATCTGATGAATAGGAACGACTGCCGTAGCACATGTAACACTTATAAGGTCTGTTCTCCGAGGCAATGGTACTTGAAAAGTACCCTCACCCAGGGGATCCTTAAGGGTAAGTACTCGACTTCCAGTATCTATGACTGCTCCCCAATCCTTCATCCAATTCATCCCTATAATGACATCCAAGACTAACCCAGGCATGACTATCAAGTTCACTCGGAACTTTCTGCTACCTAATTCAAGGGTTGCCCCCTCGAACCATCCGGTTGGTCAAAACATCAGCCCCTGCTGAACTTATACGGTACCCATACCCCAATTATGTGCATAGTTGTCCATGTTTCTGTGCAAATGCTTGACTCATAAAAGAATGCGATGATCCAGAATCAAATAGAACAACTGTAGGGTTTTCGTTGACAGGAAACTTACCAGCAGTGACGGGCTCTCCCTCTGGAATTTCATCCACTGTTGTACTGTGCACTCTAGCATTATAAGTCTGCTGCTTCTTCTTGGGCGGGTACGGACAAAACCTCAAGAAATGACCGAGTTGATCACAGTTATAGCAGGGTCCTCTTACTGTCCCGGCAGATCCCACAGCTCCCTTGGAACTGCCTTGTACCGCAGTTGCGGCTGCTTTGTTGGGCTGTACTGCCATCTTGTATGGCTTTTGAGGTCCACGAAAATTCTGACTTCTTGGCTGAGGTGGCCTGAACCTAGCGCCAGGTGCCGATGGGCGATATGGAGGACGACCTCCCATAGGTGCTCTAGCTTGGGACGGACCACCTTCAAAGGCTCTCTTGCGTGTCTTGGCTGCAGTGCTGGCGTTGTTATTCTTCTCCTGCTTCAGACAGTCGCTGATGAAGTCATTGAATCTGACACGGTTGTTGGTACCAACATGCTTCATCATTTTTGGATTGAGACCCCTCTTAAAACTGGCTATTCTTTTAGCATCTGTGTCAACCATGTCGGGAGCATAGCGACACAAGTTGTTGAAGGCATGCAGGTATTGCGTCACGGTCTTGGTGCCCTGGTTCAACGCCAGAAACTCTCCCAACTTCATCTCGGTCAGCCCGGGTGGAATGTAGACTCCACGGAAGGCCTCCGCAAACTCTCTCCAAGAAATCTGAGCATTTGGAGGGAAAGTGGTGCGATGGTGCTTCCACCACATTCCCGCCGGTCCCTGCAATTGAAGTGCAGCATACTCCGTTTTCAGAACCTCAGTCATCCTCAACACACGGAATTTATCTTCCATCGTGTTGATCCATTCCTCAGCATCAAGTGGCTCTGTTGCTTCCTTGAATACTGGCGGCCTGGTGTCCATGAAATCCTTGAAGCTGCTATATTGGTTCACTCCCATGCCACCACCTTGATTGTTACCACGTTGAACGTTGTTGGCGATGGTGCGCAGAAAATCCTCCATGTTCTTCTGGGATTGTTCTGTGTTGCGCTGACTCCCGAGCAGCTGTGCGAGAAACATCTCGGGGGTAAACGGGGGAGGAGGTGGCAAATGTGGTTCATGGGGAGGCTCATTGTTGTTGCCGTGGTTTCCACCACCACCACCACCGGTCCCCGCACCGTTAACACCGGTCTCAGCGGCCTCATACGTGGTTCGGCGAGTGTTTGTCATCTGCATTTTTTTTGCAACAAGTAATGATTGAGTGAAGCTGTAATAATTGTGAGTGAAGGAAAAATTATGCCGTACTGAATTTACTGGAGAGAATAAATTCATACAATAAAACAGAGGCACAACAATCGCATCCCAATTAAAACAACAGCACTTAATCAAATTACTTCAACGGTAAACATCGCGTCCATACAACCAAATTGCCAGCATACATACACTGGACTTGTTATGCATTCAGATATCGCATTTGAAAATCAAGTTTCAACCACATGCCAAGTCTCATACGTTCGAAGCAACATACGATAGGTTACAAGCCAACGAAAGAAAGGTCATTGCGACAAGACCTAGATACTAGCGCAAGGCAACTAGCCTACTCCTCGGGGCCATCGTCGGGATCGGAGACGTCACCATCGCCTCCAGGTGAAACTACAGGCTCGTTCTGGTTGTCGTCGTCGATGTCCATGCCAGCGGCGTTCGGTGGAGCATATGGGCCAACCCCATTGTAGAGCGCGTGAAACTCCTCGTGCAGGTTGCCGTTGTATTCCTCTAGCTCATCGACTCTCTGCCGCAGAAGGTTTCTTGTGTTCTAGGCTTCATTCCTTTCCTGAACCAACTGTCCAATCATGCGGTCTGCATTGTTGTTGGTTTGAGTCAACGTATGCACTCGCTGCATAGCTCTATCACCTCTCTCAACCGCTTTGATCTCATTGTAAGTTCATATATCGAAGCTGCTCCCGCAAGCTAGCTATAGCTCGTCGTGCTGTCTCTTCTTACGCTTCTTCCTTTGAGCTTATCCTCACTGCTTAAGCCGGTCAAAGTCCGAGAGGGTACTCTCGAGACCCTCATACGCTCTAATGGCGGCGAACATAGCACTCATTGCACGGTTGTCGCTAGCTTTGTCCTTCATTTGGACCTCGACCAATGCACTTCCACGAAGGTTGAACCCAAATGGCATCACGAGGATCATCCCTAGGAAAAGTACCCGGCTAGAGAGCTGCTGCAAGCTCACTAGGAAATCTGCTCATAATGTCCTCGATGACACGGAAGGTGCTCCCCTCTGCACCCTCGGTGGTGCGACCCTCAAACTCCAAATGCCAACCATCCCAATCTAGAGCATCACCGAGAGCAGGGAATCGTGATCTCCACCATCGCAAGTCCATCCTCTCGCTAAGCGGCTCTCATTCCAAGAGTACACCGGCTCTTGACCCTCTGGGTACCCCACATCATGGAGCACTCTCCAAAGCAAAGTTGGCATGCCAAACTCGCTCAAGAAGGTGTCCGTGGTGCGGTGCTCCCTCGAGGCCAGCGGACGTCGAGGTGCTCTTCCTCCTCGGTGGACTTACAGGTGGGTCGCTTCGTCGGGCCATCTGTAGTAAAAAGTTCTCTTATTATCTCGGGAAACATATTTTAGGTGATACCACTTTTATCAAAATGAGAGAATCAATTTATAAGGGGAGGAATGCATGACATGAATGAAATGCACAAGTAACATGATGTATGAACGCGTGCGCACGTTCTCACAAACTTAGGAAATAAATAATTTCTAACGACGAACTCGGTGGCATACAAACGATCTCTCAATACGTAGCTAATACGTTCTACACGATAAGCGTTGTTATGTACTGCGCAGAAGATTCATTTCAGCCCAATTCCCAATGAATGCATAAAAGCGGTAAAGTTTTATCTACACGCTCTACACGAATCCCCGGACACGTGTACAGCGGTAGTAACTACCGAACCATCGTCCTATTGACGGCATCGCCTCCATAGACGGAAGACCCATACATGAGATACCTTTGTAAAACATCGTAGAACATGTAATTACTCCAGCATCATATAAGCACTCACCCTAGATCGGCGGTGTATCCGATCATGCTCTCACAACTCACACTTACCGTGGCGTAGAGGCAAATGATCCATACATTACCACTCAAACAAGTGGCACTCATACAATAGCACGCCGTATGAGCGATTTAAAGAGAAATATGATGCAAGAACCCCGATCGAAGTACTTAATTAAGCCACCTAAAGTCCTTAACTGGGCATAAGGGATATGATCACTGGCACACTTTATATTTTGAAAATCACATTTTCCAAATGCCTTTTTGTTTTAAATACACTTGTGAACAGTAACACGCTAAACCATACTCTGATGCCAGCTGTAACAGAACCGACCAATTATACTAAATTAAATAAGAAAATCATCCGCCAGAGCAGACGATTTAGCAAACTTAAGCCCGTATAACCCGGTAGTCCGTGAAATCGCGAAGGATTTCAAACCAACTTCCATTCCAGCCAAGATCGTAATAAGTTTAGCGGTCACCATCACATATTACATAAAAGTTTGCATCACAGATACATCAGAGTTTCAACATAGTTATTACAAAACCAGTTCGAATAAAAGTAGCGGAAGTCATTTGTTCAAACCACACACACACGCGGAGTTCAAATATAGTGCCAGCGAATGATCATCTCCAACAAAAGCATCAGATGAGACGTAAGAAATGACCATGCCCATGGTCCTAAGCATCACCCATCGCAGGATAAAGGTAGTTGATACAGTAGCCGTAATACATCTGCCCATCTGCAACAAGTGGGAATAAAACCCTGAGTACGAGAAGGTACTTAGCTAGACTTACCCGACATAACCGAAAATAAATGACGCCAAGGATTATGAAGGCTTTATAGTAGGGTAGCTGACTCATTTGCAAAAGAAGCATTTTTAGCATTTCCATAACTTTTCTAAAAGCGTTATTGTCAACTTAATTATTATTAACCTATCGACTAGATTTGCATCTATACTAGAGTAAACATGTGATTAAGCAATTAATGATAACCATTGATCATTAAACAACTTTCATACTATCATATTCACTATAACTGTCCAAGTGCTCCATAAACATTTACTACGATGAAGTAACTCAAGTCAAGTGCTCACTATCCAGGAGCGATGGCGATTCGAATCGATTCCTAACCAGCTGGTGATTTATTCCTTACACAAATCTCACTCACCCGCTAAAGTGAGATATTGATCACCGAGTCAACTTTCCGGTATCTCGAGTTTGCCAGAACCACATGTACCGGGGGCCGACTGATCGCACTTTGGTCTTATCATCCCGCCCGTGTCCTACCACACCGCCCGCACGCGGTCTTGGCTGCGGGCAATCTACTCGGCTGAAAAATCTCCCGGACTTCAGCGGTCGGAAGGTACTTTATCCGCCAGCTAAATGTAAGGCATGCGTTCAACATGACTCGAGGCCCAACAACGGTCGGTCCTTAATCGACCTGAGACGGAAACACTACGGTCAAAACTACGCAAGTCTCCGTCCGGTCTCAACTTCATTTAACACTTAGTTATACCATGACTTCATAGCCATCCAAGCAGATCCGGTAACCACCTATAGCTCGCGGTGGTGAAATCACCCGACTTCTACCGGTCTAAGCCAGCTAAGCATTGACTCGACTGCGGATACCAGGGTAACAAGGATATAGTATAACAAAGGTAAACAAGGTATAATGCAGCAACGGTTGCAAACAACTCCTGAACGTAATGCATCAATTTAAATTAAAACATTTAATGAAATCATTGCAAACCGGGAGAAAAATGCTCCGGGGCTTGCCTCTCTCGAAGGAGCTCGGACGGTGATCGGGGCACTCCGGAAGTTCTTCAACGTCCTCCTCGTCGGCTTCTGGCACTTCCTGCTGCTGCACCTCGAGCTACTCCTCGAGCTCCTCGGGAATGACGACTAGGTTCTCGGTTTGCGATCCTGTATGATGCAATGCGTGTAAGTGCCTATGCAATCGGTGCATCGGATGAGATGAATACAATGGATATGTTCGAATGCAAGGTAGTCACATCATCCAAGAAAATATACCACAAGCACATGTCATCTACTGCATTCTCTTCTACTACTAATAGGTTAAGTCAACACCCTTATCAAATGCTTCAAAGATACACCAAAGCTATTATTATTAACTAATCTTGTATTAAAGAGGATTATTTTATTTCCTTTTAAACTAGGGCTACAACAGTAACCTATATTTCTGGTGCTTATAAAAATCTAAGAAAATTACAGTAGTATAGTACTACTCTAAGTAGACTACCGTAAAATTTTCATGGCATTTGGATCAGTAACATAGGCTACACAAAAATAACAAGCTATGGCATGATCATGAACATGAAAATACTTTGTACTGTGAAAAGTGTCAAACAACAGAATTAGAATTTTTCCTATGTTCTACATAGCATACAATAACTGTACAAAATTTATCACATGTATGTTTTATACAAAGTTTGCTCTCTAACAAAAATAACAAAAATTAGCCATTAAAGGCACTTGAACTACACTTTAAAATTTTCCCACAGCACATGCATGAAACTTATTTTTCCTAGGAAGTACATTACATAAGAAGATTAACAAACTTGGAATCATATTTTTCTGAAGCCTATAGATTTTTCTACACATTTTTTCAAGTTATCAGCAATATTCATGATTAAATAAAATTCTATAGCAAAGTATCTCAAAAATGACATGCACAATTTTTAACAGATAAATATAGTTACAAGAAGCATAACAAAATTTGTTTCATACATTTTGGAGCAACACAACTTGAGATATACATTTACTAAGCATTTGAATCAATTCTTGAAACTATTTCTAAAACCCTTTTCCTTAAAACGAAAAACCAAATGAATGCAAGCGTTGGGTGCACCGGGGTTTTCCCTCGTCATTGCATTTGGGCCCATGATGCAGACGGGCCGGTGATGTGTGCGACACGTATGAGCTGAGGAGGCTCTGCTACACGGCTCGGCGCTATCTCGCCGGCGACGAGCATTCCGGCGAGGCCAAGGTCACCGGCGTGCCCTACTCAACAATGCACACCGATTGGGGTAGGTGATGGGAGGGTGGTGCCATCGGAGGTAGCTCGCCGACGCCCATGGCGGCACGGTGGAGGAGCCCGGCGGCGCGCCGGCCATCTCCGGCCATGGCGGCACGAACTGAGGTTGGCGTGAGCATCTAGGGTACGCAGGGAAACTGATGGAAGGGAGAGAAAGGAGTGAGCAGGCTCTGGTGGTGCTTGGCCACGGCGAGCACGCACTCCGGCGAGGCATCAGCCATGGCGGAGCTCGCAGAATCAGCAAAAGGGATCCTCACCTAGGCTCGATTGACGCAGCTGGCCGGGCGCAAAGAGTGCGGCTAAGCAAAGCGGAGCTCGTGGCTCCCTGGAGGCGGCAACGACGCGGAGGCGAGCGAGCTGAGCAGCGAAGACTCTCCCTGCGGCAATGGCGGAGGCGCGAGCTCGGCTCTGAAGCGAACTGGTGAAGCGAGGGGACGCGGCGAAACAAATAAGCGATCCCTCGGTAGCGTGGCGTCTTCGTGGCGGCAATGGCTCGACCGGTGGGGGCAAAGGCCAACAGACTGGCTTCCACTTGGCGGCTTTCGGCCAGACGGCGATTCGGCCACGACGGTCGAACCGAAACCACAGAGCGCGATTCAGTCAAGTCCTCAACGTCTGACAGCAAGTTTTCAACGATCAACAACTCTTAAACGGTGACGATCCAGCTCTAGATTAAGTTAACAAAGTTGGAGATTGAAGTGAGAGCTACAACATTTCTAATTAGCACTCGAACTGATTTGTTCAGGTTAGGGAGATACAAGGCTCCAAACAATGGTAAAAGAACTGAAATGCAACATCCAAACTTAGAAAATTCTAAGTGTTGAGTCAGCACCACAAATCCGACTTGTGGGCCCAAATTGAACATGTTGTGCTCATTTTCATGAGTTGGTCACAAAACAACTTTTGTTCCTTATAACATTTGCTACAACTTTGTTTTAGGTCGCTCAGACATGCAAACATTCTAAGTGGTACTTTTTGAACAGTCAAACCAAAAAGTCCTAGGGTCAAAACAAGTCAAACCATGATTTGAAATCTTAATTGGGCAAAATGATCAACATGAACATTGTTCATAATGACTTTCTAAGCACAGCTAAGATGTTTAACAATATATTTAGCCATCCCACATATTGGTCACACAAGAATCAAGCATAGAATGCACCGAAACGATAAAAAAAACAATTGAAATGTTACATTTATTTCATGGTCATGTTTCACATGTTTCAAGTGATATATGCGCATGAATGAATGAATGATGCTCATGATCATGAAATGCAAGTGAAACCAGGCAAGACTAACACCAGGGGTGTTACAGCATCGTGTCGCAGTTTACCTCCACTGGCACCGGGTGGCGGCTGGTGGCGCGTTGACGCTGGCGGCGTGGCTGTTGTCACAGCGTCTGTGTGTCGTCTTTGGAGGTGGGACAGCAGAAACTAACACTTGGGGCCGGGTGTCGCGAGAAGGAGAGGGGAAGGGAGGGCGCACGCGTTAGGTCGGGTTGGGGCGCTTGTGGTTGTGTATTTGGCTGAAGCAGCCACTGTGGAGAAGGGAAGGAGAGGGGAGGGAGGTGGGCTGATGCTGCGGGCCAAAAGAGAGAGAGAGAGAGAGGGGAGATTGAGCCCAAGTGGCTTTTCTTATTTTCCTTTCTCTTCTCTATTTCCCAAATTATATATATGCGTATGTTTATATGATTTGAATTCAAATTTGAATGCATGAGTATGCAAGGTGTACCACCATAAGTTTAACAAGTCAAGCAAACATTCACACACAAAGTTTTACACGTCAAGTTTTATTTCCTATGTTAATTTATTTGGTAAATATTATCTATGTTGGTTATATATTCGAGTTCCTATGCAAAGTTTTAAAAAGTTCAAATTTTTAGTGGTTTTCGAATCAGGTCAAATTTTTAGGGTGTTACACTCCCCCAACACATGCTAAAGCTAAACTCAATACATGTAATTAATAAACTATCGGTGAATGAAAGAAGCAACAAATAGGATCATTAAGGAAGTAACAAAGGGGAAGAAGAAAAAAAACAAGGTATGAATGGTAACGCTCAAGCGTCTTGGTTTCTAACCCTGTAGACTTTGTTGGTTTGTGTGGAAAAACGGATAATGTTGATGCTGATGCTGATTTTTTGTGAAAAAAAAACACTGTTATTTCACTAAAACGGTATGGCTCGTAAGTTCAAACGAACAGGGGCCAGAGCCAACCATTAGACGGTAGAGGCAACAGGGGCATTAATGCTGAGAGGTTCGTGTGGATGGTAAAATTGGATGGTGGCTAGGCCAGGAGAGTTCGGCCAAGGGTGCGAAAGGCGACACTAGAGAGCATGAAGACAATAGGCAAGAGAGGTAGCGGAGACGCATTTGAAGATTTTTCTAGATGATGGTTGGATGGATAACAAAAAAAAACCGTACAGCCTCCGCCAATTGCTATTAAGTGAGTCTCTCCCTTTTGCGGTCTCTTTTCACTAATAATAATATTTTATAAGACCATGAAGATATTTACAAATAATATATTCTTTTTGTGTTTGAAAGTACAAAGAACATACATTAGTGCTACTCACCAAACACTACTAGAATGTTATCCATTTCAAGTACAATTTTGTAGTTGCATGTGACCGTGACTGAACTATAAAGAGGCCTGTCCTTCAAAAACATATATGTACTGCACGCTGTGTGTTAAATGTGTAGCTCGAGACCTTAATTATACCACTAATATAAAATACTTATAAACCCGCACCCCTTATCCTGCTAACGGTTGCTTCCTCGGTATTTCGTCAACCGCCTTAAAATTATTTTAAAATAAAAACACCCAAAGCACGCGGCATATATATGGCCCTACCGCCTACTACAGCTCTAGCCGTCCGCGCACTGTGTCTGTCTGTCTCGGCCACGCCGCGCTCGCACGCCAGCCATCCAGCGCCAAGTAGAAACCCAATCCAACACCTCCACCTGTGCAAAATCAGGCAGCAGCAGCAGACAGGAGCGAGCACTCTGTCCGCTATACTTATATGCAGAGGCAGACAGAGCCCACCACCACCACCACCGGATAAACCCGTCGTCTTCTTCCTCCTCCTCCTCTGACTCCGTTCTGTGTCTTGGGTGGTAGCAAGAAAGAAAGAAAGAAAGGGAAGAAATGGCGGCGATGGGCGCTATGCGGGCGCTGTGCGGCGCGGAGAAGGAGCGGGTGGTGGGCACGCACAAGGCGCCCGGGGCGTGCCCGCGCTGCGGCGGGGCCGTGGTGGCCGTCGACGTGGAGAGCGAGCGGCGCATCCTCGGCCTGCCGCTGTGCGTCAAGAGCAAGCGCAAGTACTCCTGCACCAAGTGCCTCCGCCGCCTCGTCACCCTCTACGGCTAGGCTCGCAAACGGCGGTCGCCGGCGGGCCACTGAAGCTCCGGCAGCTGTTGGATCTCCGTCGACCGATCGACCTGCAAGTTGCGAGGTAGGGAGTAGGCGAGTAGCCAGCTAGGTGATTTTGCTTCGATACTGATGAGCCAAAGACTAACTGTTGGCTGATAAGTTAGGTCTGAAAGTACGGATCCATGACTGCAAAGTATCGTTGATTGATTTATTATGCGAGAAAAATATTATTCGTTGATCGAAAAATATGACTTATAAGCTAAAGTAAACGGTGCTTATAAGCCAAGTGAATGGGGCATAGAGTGCCAAGAACATGCGTATGAATTATGCAGCCTGAATGCGGAGAGCAAAAACTCGACGAGGGCCAGTAGAGCTGCCGCCGTTGCCGAGGCATATATATTCCACAGGGCGCCAACGCAGGGCAAGCAGCCGGCTGCGGGCGGACCGGTCGATGCCGGTGGCCTCTATTTGTGCGCATCGGATTCAGATGTTCCCCCTGGACACGGACGCTGCTGTTATCAGCTGTGATGTGTTCGGTTCGGCCGCAGCCATGCATGCATCCTTTGGACGACATTTTCCAGCAGCACAGTGATAGCAGCACTGCAACGAACGACACACGCATCAGTCCTGCCCTCAAACGAAGAAGATGAGATGAAGCAGCAGGACCTCAGATTAATTAGCACGACGACACAATCCGACGACTGGGGACCACAGGTTCACTACGCCGGCCAACTGCTGATGATGCTCGAACGGGCTGATGATGTCTATCGAAAGAACCTGTCCACCAAATTAAAAGAGATCGATCGCATTAGCTACCCGCTAGTGCAAAGTAAGTGCGTGGATAGATGCCGATCAAACTGCAGCGTACATACAGGAGGAGCTAGGATTCGTATTGCCAGTTGCTCACTTTGGGAGTAAAAATCTTAATTTGTATGGATGCCTGTGCCCATGATAAGATACTTATATAATTAGCTATGCATGATCTTCTGCTTTAGCATGCAAGTAGGTGGTATATTGGAGTATGCCTCAACCGGCAATTCGAACGATTATACTAGTACTATTTCCAAAAGCAAAAACGATTATAATTTATACGCACAAGCAGAAGAGGATCGGAAAAGAAAGGGCGGCAGAAACGCGGAAATGGATTGGGGCAGACAAAGCGCGCCTCCACACCGCCGCCGCCGCCTTCAAGCTCAGCTAGCGCTGACGACGAACATGTGGGGCTGGATTCGGGTCTCGTTTGTCCTCAACTCCTCATGGTGGCAAAGACAAGATCCTCGCTGCTTTGCAGCCAAGATCGATGCATGAAGCAGCCAACCACGCCGTGTTTTTCTCCCACAGCAAAACAGCCGCAACCGGCTTTATCCGCCGTGCGTGAGAGCTGACCTGACAAATCTGTACACATCCGCCGACCCCCGACAGGACGTGCATGAAACACGAACCGTGTCGTAATCGCGGTCATTCGCGGACGCAGCAAGATGGATGGTACGGTAGATGCGTCCGGATGAATAAACTGCAGTACGAACTCGATCACGTCCTTCTGAAGAACGACATGGCTGCTCTGAACTGAATCTGAAAAGACAGGTGCAGTGAACCAGCGACGGCGGCCGGCACATCTCTTCTCCTTTTGACCTCGTCCCAGTTTCAAGGAAACAACCTGCATGCAGTTTTCGTCGACGCTGATATATACGAGTAGTATGACCAATCAATCAAGATGAGATGATCGGGTGCACACTGATTGACCCCAATGTCATTACGGCAGTATATATGTCGATCAGCAGTCACGAGGTAGTAGTATGTGCATGCTGCGGCGGACTGCTGCTACATGTTCAGCTTTGGGACTTTCCATACGAATATACGATCAACGAGCGGCGATGGCTTGGTTGGTTTATATCTCAACGACGACTGAGCCTGAAACTGGAAGCAATGACCGGAGGAAGTGCCGGCCGAATTGCCCGTACGGCCGAATCGCAGTGCGGCCGGCACCGTCGAGCACGTACGTATCTGGCGATCTCCTGCCCGAACGGAAATGGACTTGTTTCCTGCGGTGCTCACTGGTCAGGATATCGTGCGTGGTTATGCATGGCATGTACATCAATACATGTCTACACGTTGCAGAAAACACTACTCTTGACACTGATTAACTACCTGAAAAAATCAATACCTGCTTCTGGAATCTTCGTAAGGGGAGCAAATAATAAAACGTGCGTCGCACCGCCTCTTTTGTTATGCTAGCATATACGGTAGTAGTATAATTATATATTTTCATTTTCAAAAAATAAGTATGAATGTTTCAGAGTTCAGACACGATGCCTGAACAGGAAATGAGCAACTTGAATCGTACACGCACGTGAGAGTTGACCTGAGATAATAATTTTGACTAACCTAACGCTAACGCAGCCCCCCGGCCGGCCCATGGGCCATGATGCCGGCATCAACCTGGATTCGACTGAATCGTGTCGTACTTGCTCACTAGCAGTGCGGCTGAATAACACCTGCTTCTGGAAAAGGAAAACTGCGTGCCGCGTGCGTGCGTACTCGCGTCCTTCTGAAAGAAAGCTATCGCTTACGTGCGTGGTGCAGTGGACCAGCGATTGCCGGCCGCCGGCGGACTTTTTGTTTCCATCTTTTTCTTCAGAGAGAAAGTACAGGCAGTTTTTCTATGGTTGCCTGATGCAAGAAATTAATCGATCGAGATATATATAACTCGACCTGCGGGATTAAGACAGCTGCAGGCATTGTGCTTAAGAAAAAACTCTTCTCACGTAGGTCGAGAAAACCTCCCGAACCTCTGCCCCATCCATATACAGCGGCACCGTAGCTTCCGTAAGACTGGGCTGGCCTTGGACATGTGCTTTGGCGTAGGACAGACGAGGAGATTTTTTTCAACACGTAGATAAACTACGCCTCCTCCGGCCAACAAATCCGTTCTCGAGGGGATTCGAACTCTGGGCAGTAGGGTGCAAAGCGTACAGCTAGACCAACCGGTTAGCGTTCGCTTGCACATAGCGTGTGTATATATATATATATATATATATATATATACAGATTGAAAAAAATGGCATCCACGACCTGGAATGTTTACAGATGCGTAAGGACTCGCAAGTTGCTGCGGCTGCTACTTGGTGCAAACACACTACGTTAAGCAGAAGTATATTGGAAGTTTTCCATACGAAAACGATGTCTGACTTTGGTTCACTGGAGCTCTCTATCAGTGGCCCTATTTATTTCGCTGAAATTTTACTGATACTGAAGTCTTATGAGAGAAAAATATTATTTCTTCACTAAAAAAATACTGCTGAATTTGTGCAGAATAACAGTGCCACTGTCAGGATCGAGCTGAACGGGACCGGCGGCGTCGTTCTCTGCAAAGCCTGCATGCAACTGCCAACCAAACTGCCAAACTGCACGGACCGAGAGTTGCCGACGTCTTGGGGACACGTATCCAGCGATCTCCTGCCGACCGCGGACCGCGGCGGTCAGCATCGAGACACACGAGGCGAGCAAGCTGTAGAGTACTACTAGTATACAGGGTCGCTGCACGCCTGCAGCACTGTCACGGCAGGAAGCGGAAAGATGAGTCCCTTGGGCATTATTGGCGATACTACACATAGCCGCCAACATTTGACAAAGACTTGTGTATAGCTACTGGCCGCATAGACGGTCGTCGGTGAGTTCTCACTGACCGAATCAACATTCAACAGCCCAGTAGGCATAGTGCACGTTCACATCGTATGCCACATTTTATTGCAAGGTCGGCCCCTGACGTGGAGATCTTCCAAGGAAAGGCCCTGATGTGGGTACAGAGTTCGGTATGCACTGGCTTGGCGGCTTGGCCGTTTGTGCCCGGGATATCTGAGGTCATACTCAACCAGCTATTCCCGCCTCAAGTCGCTAATCCAAAATCTACAGAAAATGTTCTCTCATCCGTAATCTAATCTTTTTTTAGAATTGTTCTGAATCAAATTTTGACAAATATATAAAAAACTTAAATTAATATAGTATAAATACTCTCTTCGTTTTAAATTATAAGACGTTTTGTCTTTTTAGATACATTAATTTTATTATGTATCTGGATTTAGTATAGTGTCTATCTAAGTGCATAACAAAGACAATATATTTGGAAAGGTCAAAATGTCTTGTTTAGAACGGTGGGAGCACTAAACAAAAATAATGCCACCCCTTGTGTAAGCCACTGTTGCCGAAGCAGCTGGTAACCGCCATCTAGGAGGCCCTCCTCTATCTAGAGAGCCTGTTGGTGGCATGGACATAATCTCATCTCTTATTTACAGTTCATTAGTTTTTTTAGATTTAGTTTAAATAAATCTACAAATCATCACAAAATACTAGCTCACATGTCATTCTTACTAAATTTCTTGTTCTTGTGTCTAAACCGGTCGTAAACTTATAGCCTGACTCTTTAATGTCTTGTCTCCTCTCTACTCCACTCAGTATATAGCCCACTTACTGTGTTTTGTTGCACTTGGTCTTCGTATTTAAGAGTACACAGCGAAATCGGCCTATTCCACCTCTCATCCCACCATTTAATGGTGGAGCAGCAGAGAATGACAGAATATCCTGTCGCGGCGACAAGCTGCGCTGCAGATTTACGAACCCACGATGGATGTGAGATACTATGCTGGGCCGGAGAGGAAACGAGGCCTACGAGCCCGTCCATAAAAGTGCTCCAGAAATTCAAGGAGCCAGCGTCAGTCTGCTAAGGTCAGAAAGCATATGAGAACGAAACCCAGCGACGAGGAAGACGGAGACATGGAGTTGTCGGTGGTGCGGGAGTGGGGTGGAGTTGTCCGTGGTGTGGCCATAGGGGTGCACTCCGCGCCACGGACCGTGGTGCAGGGTTTATATAATTAATTCTCTTTTATTGTGTAAACTGGAACTGTTTGGAAGAAATTGGATGACAAGCGAACGAGAACTCGAAGCCAGTCTACAATACATCAAGATTCATCATGGATTCAATAACAAGTGCCTACAATATATATATTAGTAAAACCAGATCAGATCTCGCTTCCAAAAGGCGTCTTGCACAGATAAAAAGGCCCGATACTCACATCTCAGGATAAGAAATGCATTAAATATAATCCCAGACCTCCAGATAAAAGATCAGATTTCTTCCATACACATCTAGTTCCAAACATCAAAACTGCATGCATATTCATCCACGATCCAACTTCCTAATGTAAAATAAGGATAACACAGAGTCTCTTTGAACACAGGGTACTATCAATGAGCTTGATCGTGAGCCTAATTCATCCTTTTGATGAGCTCATTGATGTAGTTTTCACGGTTACCGGCATCACCACCCTCCACATAGTGGTTCCTCTTCTTCTTCAGGCCTCCCAGCGGCGCCTTCAGCTTGAATGGCCACAGGAAGTTGTTCGCCTCCTTGAAGTGTGGGCCGACAGTCATGATCTCGTGAACAAGATCCTCGATGCAGATAATGTTGTGCTGGCCCAGGCCCTGATAGAACACCAAAGGGTGCAGATCGTCATGTAAATTGTCAAATACAAAGAAATCACTGGAACCAGGTCCAGAGTTCCAAGATACAAACCTCCCCGATGACTTGGTTGTTGGACAGAGGGATCCTCTGCTTGTTCAGCTTTCCATAGCCCCTCTTGTAGATCAACTCCCTAACACTCTTCAAGTTCGGGTACCTAAACAAGATTTACCACTTCAGTAAGGTCATCAGAAGCTGAGAGGTCACCAAGCAAAGATTGTTTTGCAGTAACTACTCCAGATGCACTTCTATTGTAGTAATGTTTAACCGAAACTAATTGAATATACATGACTGCATCTTGTCTTTATCAAAAGCAAAATACTATCACCATATTCACTGATGGGAAGTGCTAATCTGACATAACAATTCTGACAAAAGAACTGAATGTAGAACCTCACAGCCTTGATTAGGCTTGCAATCAAATTTAGTATTGTAACACACCATTCTATTGTAAATTCACTCAAGCAACAAATACAACAGTATGATCTGTTTTCAACAGTGTACTTCCGTTGGAAGATCTATAAAAATAAGCAGCAAGACAAGAATTAAATCAGCAGAGAAAACCTACCCATATGCAACATATGGCTCAACCCTGCGAAGCATGTTAATAGTAGCCTTGTTGACCTTCAGGAACACACCATTAAAGATCTGAAAAATTAAATGTTCAGTTCCATGAACGAACGAGCAAAATACAAATAGCAGAAACGCAATTGTAAAAACAGATATTGGTGAACCCACCTGCCTCAACCGCAGAAGCTGCAAGATTTTCCTGGTCTTAGGGTGCATGGCATTGATACTGTTGTTTCAACATCAACAGAATTTAAAACAAGCATGAGCATACAAATTCCTCCATATAATACAGGTATAAGATTTGTGACTCACCCACGGATGCGGACCACAAACAGCAGCTTTGCCTCAGGACTGACATAGAAACCGCCCTTCAAACGGGCCTCACGCTTAAGCTGCACCAGTTCCTTCTCCTGCTCCAAGTATCCACATAAGCAAACAAATAACACATCTCAGTTCTCTATTTCATAAAGAAAGCATTTTAATTATGGCAATAATCCTAATTACTAGACGAAATCTGAACCATCTCAGTTCTCTATTTCATCAAGAAAGCATTTTAATTATGGCAATGATCCTAATTACTAGACGAAATCTGAACCATCTAATGATAACAGAATTGGATGTAACTTCTATATCACTTAAAGTGACACGAAATGCACAAAAATATTCTGGATTGCTTACAGTTCGGACGATCGTACTAGTCCATACAAAATATTCTAAATTGCTTGGGCTTGGAACATCTCGTAACAAAAGCATTAATCGCACATGTTACAAATGCCCTAAGCAATATAGCAGTTTGGTGTACAGTAACCAGAGGACGTAACCGGTCGTAACACATTTCTTACTATACAACGATTGACAGCAACAGCAACTGATAATATTTCCCCGTAGTCACATTCGCATAGCTCGTTCCTGATCAACGTAAGGTCATGGACCAACCCAATCAAACCCAGATTCATTAGGATGAAAATAACATGCCGCACGCAAAGCCCTACCACTCACCCCGCACGAATAGTCTACATACAGGTTAGATCAAGCGGGAGCGGCGATCTGACCTGGGCATGGTACTCCTCGGCGTACTGCTTTGCGCGGGTGAAGATGAGCTTGCGGCTCTCGATGGACTTCTTCTTCTCGGCCAGGGCCTTCTCCTTCTTCTCGGCGGCCCACTGCTCCTCGCGCTTCTGCTTGCGGAGCACCGACTCCGGCACCGCCACCTTCGAAGCCTCGGACGACATCTGCACGGCCATGGCCACGGCCAAACCAAACAGAAGCTCCTCAGCCACAGATCGAAACGCGCAGAAAACAGCGAGGGCGGCAACGGCGTGCGGCACGGTCCCTTACCTTACCTGGACGAGCTGGGTAGGAGAGGGGGACGCGGGGAGAGGGAAGAGCGGAGGTGGACACAGGCGGCGGCGGGCGAGGGGAGTGGGAAGGACGGGTTATGTAGGGGTTTGGTCGCTAGGGTTTGTCGAGGTGATCCGACGGCTGGGAACGGTTCGGGACCCCCAGCGTGTGATGGTGGCCTGCCTATTGGCATGGGCAGAGCCAGCGGGTAGTCCAGTAGGCCCAGGACTACCTGGATTTTGGCCCAAAAACCTTTTAGTACTCAGCAAGCCCATGAGAAATTGGCCTTCCTTCTTCCCATTCTTCTTCTCGCACAGCAGCCCAGGCATCCGACCCCTTCCTCCCGACCCCTCGCCGACCGCCCCCACCCCGGCCAGTCCGCCAGGTCCGCCGCGCGAGCTGACGCGTGACGGAGGCGGAGGCCGGCACCGAGGCGCTGGCCCTCGCGGCTGCGGGTGCGCGCTGCGCCACGCTGCTATGAGGTTGGATAGAAAAGTAAAGGCGGATGGAGGGCTGGTGGCTGGCCTTGCGTGCGTACAGACAAACGGTGCCGGGGAGATATGGCAGAGAGAATATGTACAGAAAAAAAAAGAAAAGAGAAAAAAATAGAAGGACAGTACAGACATTTCACTGTTTTATACTAGTAAATATAAAGCTAGAAAAAACTATCTCATCGGAGTCGAAGAAGCCACAGTGGCCAAACAGCCCTAAAAAAAAAGGAGAGAGAAGAACCGCCTCCGGTTTCAGATCTATTTATGTAATTTTAGAATCTTTTAAATGTGGTATCGTAATTTGGTTAACTTATAGCCTACGTTTACCGATTTTTTTGAATTTTAATTGTATTGCAAATAAATTTTTTTACTTGATTACTCTGGTTTCAAATCCTCGCTCTCCTTGTTAGGGACATGGGAGCTTGTGTAGAGGCTATCACCCCGTTCGGTTGACTGGAAAAACGACTGATGCTGATACTGATGTTGATTTGTTATAAAAAAAATATTGTTATTTCGCTGAAACGGTACGGCCGATAAATTCAAGTAAATAGGGCTTATAGTGGGCCGTTAAAATTGTTTGGCCCATCACTACGTTGTAGTGCTGGAGCGGGCCGGCAACCCGACGCTTTGGTTGGACTGGACTGCATGCGCCCCGCGGGTGTCAAACGGACTAGTCACCACAACTGTCGTGCCCGGTTGCCCATGGACTGGATGGGCATGCATCGCGTGGGTGTCGAATGGACTGGTCACGACTGTCGTGGCCCTGTTCGCTCGAACTTATCAGCACGGTTTATTAGTTATGGTATAGCATTTTTTTCTCATAATAAATTAACGAATAATATTTTTCAGCCTAACTTTTCAGTGAAGCGAACAGAGTTACGTCGCCCTAAAATAAAAAAGTTAAGGAGCATTTTCCACTTTTGTCGAAAGAAAACATCGTATGTATATCACACTTATAAACGTACGTAAACACGCATGCACACTACCGTACAAACACCTTCACAAGACTAAACCAGTAACCGTTTGATGTTTAATAATTGGAAATGGATGTCACACTTAAATGTTTAACAGATGGAAATGGATGTATGGAAATCCGAATTATCGGAATCAGTATCCGTTAAAACATGTAATAGGGATATCTGTATTCGTATCCATTTTTAATGTAGATACTAAATGGATGTATCCGAATTCGTTTTTCAGTATTTTTTCTATTAGGTTCCATATCCGTATTCGATAGAAATATGGAAATATCCGAATTATATCCATATCCGCAAAGAACAAGGTATAATGAATCTATTTAAAAGTTTTCTCCCCATGACTAGTGACTAATTATTTAATTTCAATATAAATGATGTATTGAAACTATTTAGTAGTATATCTATAAAAGCATTTAATATTAATTTTAATAATATTAATGTACATGAATACTAAATTAATTTTAGTATTTTCTAATTTAGCTAAAACATAATATTTTTTGCAAAATATTTTAATATTTTAACTTATTTTTTTGCTATTGTAAATTATTTTATATAATTTATAATTTCATGATAAATATTATATAAATAATGATTGATTAATTGATATTTAATTATTAAATTTTTATTGATAGTTATATTATTTTTTATTATCTATTCTTGTCTATGTTATATACATACATACTTTATTCTCTACTCGTGTAATAATTTTAAATTATAAAAAAATTGATAAAGCGAAATAGTTGCCTACCATTCTTATTTAAATTTCTTCATTTAACCTATTATTTTATTAAATATTATTCATTATAATTTAGTTCACTTCGATATTGGAGAATACTAGAAGTGTGCTTTGATTTTATTTCGCTTTGGTTATCAACGAACTTAGTAGTAAAACTTTATTTATCTGTTGAATTTGATAATATGCACTTTGAGTTAAATTGAGTAAATATCCTTAATAGAAATCTAATTTGAGACATTCATTTTGTATTCGTACTCTAAAAGTTTCATATCCGAACTCGAATATGAATTACAATGTGGTAAAAGGTGACATCCGGATCCGATTTCATTAATATCCTATTGAAAGGTCCCTAGTTTGGTTTTGGTAATTGAGTGATAACCTAGGTAGACTAATGTGTTTAAATATGAGATGCACAGGTGATTAGTCCACATGTACATTTATGTGAGCAACTCATGCCATAACGGTAAAGATGGCTTGGATTTGTTGCAAGGCTCACACATGTGATGAAGGAGCTCATTGCATATGAGACATGACATTGAGTCATGTGACTAAGGTGGAGAAGATCAAGATAAAACTTGGCTTAATGGACCGGTTGCAAGCGTGAAGGGCAAATTGGAGGCTTTGGAGCGATGGACCGCGTGACGGTGAAGCTTGAGCAAGACTTGGAGCCGATGGACGAAGGCAACGGTGAAAAGCAAGTGAGGTCAAAATCGTTAAACCAACAAGATCACGTGATGACATAAAGTGGATCATATCATTTATGATAAGTTGGTGCATGTGTTGTATCAATATTGGAGGAGATGGAATGAAATGCGCAAGGCAAAGGTGTAATCTATAAGGCATTTCATTTCACTGGTCATAGGTGTGTAGAGAAGTTTATGACCGGGTTTAGGATAGATGGTCGTACTATAAAGAGAGGCAAACTTGTTTACATATCGGTCATCTAGTGACACTCGAGTGATCTAACTTTGCATCGTTGCTAGGATCGAGTGGCGTGATGATTTGAGTGACTAATCCTTTGAAAAATGATTGTGAAAATGCTAACACACTTGCACATGATGTTGTTCACTTAGTGGTGTTGACACATTTGCAAAGGAGAAGTTGGTGTTGAAACAGATCAAGTTGGAGAGGAAAAGGAGAAGAAAAGGACTAGTTATAGTTGTCCGGGAGTTGGAAGTTTCAACCTAACTCGTAGCCAAATCACAACCATTATAGAGGGTGGCACCGCCCTTTTCGGTGGCTAAAAAGTGGGCACCACCACCCCTAGGGTGGTGCACCGTCATCCTAGGGTGGTGTCCAAAAACAGCAGCAGCACCCTTTCGTATTTCGGACATAACTCCTAGCTCTGGACTCTGGTTCCGATGATCTAGGACTTTTCATAAAGCTAACGAATAGCTCTATAGCCTTAAAGTGATGGATTTCAATTTGGAGAAAATTTTGGTCCCCAGACTGTTCGGTGACCATGGTGGTGTAGCACCGGCCCTTTTTTCCAGAGATGGGGGAAACTCGTCGGGGGCATCGCCACCCCTAGGCGGTGCACCACCCCCTATGTCTAGTGTGTAGGGTCGAGATAGTGGACTAGAGGGGGTGAATAGTCATTTCTAAAACTTAACCACGCTGACTAACAAATGCGGAATTAAAATTATCGGTCTAGCCAAGACTACACCCATCTATCTAAGTTTATAAGCACATTATAAAGATTCTAAAGAAGCAACAAAGGTGTTGGGCTAGCCAGTGGTCACCTATCCAATTCTAGCTTGCAAGGTCACACAAACATATGTAACTAGTACTTCAAGCAAACCGAGGAGCACCTACACAACTAGTGAAGCAAAAGCACAAAGCCACCTAAGCTCACTAGCAATGCTCAATAACAAGACTACATAAGTCAAATTATAGAGCGCAAATTACTTAGCTACACAAACTAAGAAATGTGACTAACAAGGTTACTAGAACCAAATTAGCCACACAAGGGAGCTACTTCTATGCTACACAAGCAAGAAGGCAACTAGTAATCTACTAAAGCTAAACTAGTCATAAGAGGAACTACACAAGCACAATGTAAATAAAAGTAATACAAACTTGTGTTTCACGGAATGCAAACCATCGAGAAGATGAAGACAATGTTGACATGGTGATTTTCTCCCGAGATTCACTTGGTTGCCACCAAGCTACGTCCTCATTGTGTTGACCGCTCACTTGGTGGTTCGGTGGCTAATTGGCATCACCCGCCAAGCCCGCACGTCAGGCACCGCAAGAACCTATTGTTTACACCAAAATATGGAAAGAAGAACGCAAGAACTCGAAGTCTCTAGGATTGTGTCATCAAGGAATCGATTAGATATGAATCGGTATCAGCTGATTTAGATGCGATGTCAGAATCGGCTATTTTATAAATGACGTCAGCAGACGATGTCAATGGGCTATGTTTGAATGGCGTAAGGAAGATGTGTCGGACTCTATGAATAAGGAAAAATTATGGTCAAAGTTATTGATAAGTTAGGAAGTTTTCTTTTATTATAAGAATTGTAATAAATCGTATTTGAGTAGGATTCATATTTAGGTTCCGGGTATAAATATTAGACCTTGGTTATTGTACAAAGGGACGAACATTCAATCAATACAATCTTTCTGGATTTCGCCATGGCATTAGAAGTAGGAGTACCATAGATCTCGACGAGTTCTTTAGCAAACAGGGCTGCATCGGTTGATCGACGTCCAGCTTGCTTGTGAGTATCGCCACGACTTGTATTATGCTTGTAAAGCTGCATTAGCTGATTGATCTTTTATGAGACATAATATAAGTTAGTTATTGATCCATATTATTGTTTGTAAGGCTGCATCAGCTGATTTATCTCTTACGAATCATAATATAGATCAAAGTTATCGATCTTGTGTTAAATAACTTATTGTTTAATACAATATCACCAGTTATCGAATCTGCTAAGATTAGTAAGATTTTCTATGTTGTTTTTTGGTTGATTCACCAGTTAACGATCTTGTTATAATTAATGTTTTATTAATTATAATAAATCACCCGACTGAGATAGAGATAGATCGACATCATGGATGGTCCTTTAATCTGGTCATGCTTTAAATCTTATAATTGATGGCTTAATTCTGTTAGATCGGTTCTTTTATCTCTATTCCAATCAAACATAGTATGCATCCAAAGACATGTTTCGATCTTGAATAAACTCAGTAGTTAATGAGATCTAATCTAATGACACTACCATAGCTGCATCGATCTGGTCAAACCTTACTGGTAAGACTTTATATTAGAAATTATCGATTAGTGATTTTGTTCATGATCAAGATATGTACTCTTTTTGTTTACTATGATCGCATCGGCTATTTTAGCAGATTGCCTATACTATCACGTATATAGCATGTTTTCATGAATCTGTCAACATATAGATGGTTTTATAGATTTTTTGGTTTTAGATTATTATCATTATCATAGCTGCATCGATCCGATCGAACCTCACTATTGATGATAATAGATTAGATTCAAACTGTTTGTAGATTCATTTATATTAGACAATCGATTTGTTCACATGTTATACTTTTTTCATCAAATTTATCGGCTCAACGCTCTATACCGATCATGTTCCATTTAGTCGATGATGTTCTCTTATATCGCTTCTTTGCTGGTTACCAATTCTGTAATCAATGACTGTATCTATTGACTTTTTAGTAGTATATATTGAAATCTTAAGGAAGGATCTTCTAAATTTTGTATTTAGGTGTGTTGTACCTGTTTTTGTCTCGATTAATCAGTCACAATGAATCTGCCATGATCCATGAGCATCGGTTATTTTGATTCATGTCATTATCATTTAATATTAGCCGATCATCCTTGATTTAAAGATCTTTCTTTCATGGATATGCTGGATATCGACTATTTAGTCGATGGCCTTATTTATTGGTTTTCAAAGCCGTATATTTAGAACTGTCTGGTGCAACATCGACATGTTCCACCTTAAACTATTGATTATCTTCTCCTTGTCAATTGCAGGGTCAAATTGACTAGCATGCCTTCGAGCTCTAAGCCGACCGGTCCTATGTTTGAAGTTAAGTGGACCTCCAGCCTTGCTCCATCAAGTAGATTCATCTAGCTTGCTACGTGTTGATCACATTGCCATATTTTTATATTAACACACTTTTTTGGCACGTCCAGTGGGACCACAATCATCATAGCGGTTTAGAACAATAAGGATATTTTTATGGTGCCTTATAAAGACTTACCTGATGAGGATAAAGATGTCATTGGTAAGGCCATGGAGGAGTTTCAGAACAAGTGCTTGTTGTCATACACCAAAACACGTGACAATAAAGTTATTCAGAAATACCCACTGCCAAGAGTTTTGATGTATGGACAGTCAGATACGGACGAAGCTGATGATAGGCGTTTCTTTGTAGAAGCTGTCAACAAATCTGTTCATGATGCAATATTAAATTATAATACAGCTTTCTTAAATACATTCCATAATACCATGAAGGAGGTGTTTCATGGATTTCCACTTGATCTGGTTAGACCGGCTTATTACAATATTCCACATCCGTCGACTCAGTGGACTAATCAAGCCGGTACTAGCTATCAAGAAGCAGCACTACTAAGAGTGATGATGCCTAGGTAATTCAGAATTCATCTGAGCAAATTTAGGGTGCTACTACTAATCAAATGCAATATAATCCTAGGTCATTATTGCATCATATGCAACAGCCGATAGGACAAGTTCAGAATTAGATGGTTAATTTTGGTACATCGGGCCAAATACAGCCGTCGGCTCAAAAAAGATAGCACCATCAGGTCAAAGGATTCATAGAGATATACATCCTAATGTTTTCAATCAGAGATTTTAGTAGCAAATCAGTAAGGGACCCGACAAATAGATATTCCACAAGGACATCATTATGGTTCAGATTATAATACCCTCAATATGATTCCAAATCCAGGGTACCAAGGCACTTAGAATTTCAATTCGCAGATGGATCAGCAATTGCCAAGAAATCCAAACTCAAATTCTGATGAATTGTTGCTCAGAGTAACCGAAATGATGAAAAACCAGTTTGGTTTAAAACCAAAAGGGCAGACCTTTTCGTACAAACGTCCATATCCAGAGTGGACTAATTTGGTAGCCCTTCCTATGAACTACAGGCTTCTAGAATTTGCTAAGTTCACTGGTCAAGATAGCATAAGTACAATAGAATATGTCAGTCAATATCTTACTTAGTTGGGTGAAGCCTCTGTTGAAGAAGCGCATTGAGTTCATTTCTTCTCTTTGTCCCTATCAGGACCAACTTTCACTTAGTTTTCATCATTAGCGGTTAATTCTATTGCCAGTTGAAGTGACCTTGAGAAGAAATTTTATACATATTTCTATACTGGGACAGGAGAAAGAAAGATCATAGATTTGACAACTATAAAGCAAAGAGCTAATGAATCAGGTGCTGAGTTCCTTCAGAGGTTCTGAGAAACAAGAAACTTATGCTTTTCATTGAATTTGACTGATCATCAGCTAGCTGCGTTGGCTGTTAAAGTAATGTTTCTAACATGGAGAGAAAAGTTACTTGGACAAGAATTTGACAACTTAGGTTAATTAGCTCAATGGATGGCGGCACTTAATAGCTAATTTCAGAATATGCGCAGAGATACCCGATTCTAGAATAATGCTACAATCGCTGAAGCTTATAATTCATATTTAGTAGATGATGATGAAGAAGAGGAAATTGCTACAGCTGAATGGAATTCGGGTAAAAAGATAGTGATGGTTCTAAATCCTTGGGAAAAAGAAGTTGAAGAAAATTATAATTTTAATGTTACAAAAGCAGACAAACTTTTTGATTTCTTGCTTGAGAAGGGACATATTAAATTGTCTATTAATCATGTTATATTGCCTCCTAATTAGTTGAAAAATAAGAAGTTCTACAAGTACCATAACACTACTTCTCATACTACTAATGATTGTAGGATTTTTTGGCAGCATATTAAGATGGCTATTTAGCAAGGGAAACTTAAATTTGATACGGCTCAAAAAATAAAATTTGATGATAATCCTTTCCCAAAGGATTAGAACATGGTTGATGCTATGTTGTTCAAAGGGAAGATTAAAGTTTTGACATCAGCTAAGGTAAGAGAAACTAAAACGGTTGATCTAGAGATGCAAATATCGGCTGATGAATATAGAAAACTTAAAAGGCGTTGTGACCAACAAAAGAGCCGATATAAGCAAGGAGAAACATCGAGAGATGGGGCGATGAGACCACGTGTTACATCTTAAATTATGTTGAATAAGTGGCAATGGTAAAAGGAAAAGGATTATCAGCGCTGGTTAGAAGAGAAGGAATATCAGTGTCAACAATAAGAAGAGAGGTATGAAAGAGAACAAACTGAGTCACATTGGAATTGCCTTTTCTTTAGACATTGTTGGAATGAATGTTTGAGATTGCATACTAGAAATAATTGCCCAGAATGTAGCGAACAATATTGAAAGTTTAGACAATCTCAAGTCAACCGCCGGTCTATCCATGATCGAATTGAATATCAACATAATAATGTTGATCGACGCTTAAAAAATAGAAGCATTCATGATCAACTTGGAAAGCAAGTTGTTGGTCAAAATTGGACCGATTATGAAGAAGAAGACGATGAAGAAGAGTATGTTTGGCAGGAATGACAGTGGTGTCCTGGAGGTTTAACAAGAAGTCAGAAGAGAAGAGTACAACGCCTAAGGAGCAAAGAATTAGAACAGGCTCAGAAATCTGGTAAACCGCAAATATGGCGTGCTAAATAAACAGTCGATAAGGGTCAACCATTGGCTAATATTCAAATGGCTTTCTTTTACCATCTGAATTTAAAGCTCCAACAGATCAAGAAGTCTATTCGAATTTTGATGAATCAGAGTATGTAAAGATGGTAGCCAAGTTAACATTGATACAGCAAGCTATATTTGATAAACCGGTTAAACATCGACATTTGAAGGCTTTATATGTGATAGGGTTTGTCGATGGGAAGCCGATGAGTAAAATGTTGGTTGATGGTGGTGCTTCTGTCAATCTGATGCCTTATACTACTTTTTGCAAGCTTGATAAAGAACCAGAAGATCTGATTGAGACTGACATGATGCTTAATAATTTTGGGGGTAATGCATTCAAGACCAGAGAGCAATAAATGTTGAATTGACAATTGAAAGCATGACTTTGCTCACTACATTCTTTGTAATTAATGGAAAGGGTTCATATAATTTACTTCTCAGTCGTGATTGGATTCATGCCAATTGTTGTGTACCATCGACTATGCATCAATGCTTGATTCAGTGGCATGAAGACAGTGTTGAGCTAGTTCATGCTGATGATTCTGTGAGTATAGCAACAACTGATCCAATGTATTAGAACTATAAGATTTCGAGTGGTTTTTCTAGCAAGCGATGGGAAGGAGGCTTCATTAGAATCAATAATAAAGGCCAACAGCCAATCCGAGCAGTTGGCTCTAAAAGTTTGTTTTAATGGATAATCGAGTAGATGGTAAAGATGGTAAATTAGGACATGGCTTTTCATTGGTCGATGAATTAGAAGAAATAGATATTGGTTCTAGAGATATACCTAGGCTGACATATATAAGTGCTAAGTTGGATCCTGAGTATAAGCGAGAGTTGATAGATTTATTAAATGATTTAAAAATTGTTTTGCTTGGAAATATTATAAAATGCATGGTCTAGATCGATCAATTATTAAACATCGGTTGCCAATCAAATCTGGATATCGGCCATTTAAGCAAGCTTGAAGGGGATTTAATCCAAATGTTCTTGATGATATTTAGAAGGAGACTGAAAGACTACTAGAAGCAAAATTTATCCGACCATGCCAATATGCAGAGTGGATATCGAGTGTAGTTCCTGTGTATAAGAAAAATAGAAAGTTGAGAGTCTATATTGATTTCAGATATTTGAACAAGGCTACACCGATAGATGGTTATCCGATGCTAATAACCGATATGTTAGTAGAGGCAGCAGCCGGGCACAAGGTTATTAATTTTATAGATGGTAATATAGGTTATAATCAAATTTTTATGGCTGAAGAAGACATAATAAAAATAGTTTTTAGGTGCCCTGGTGCAATTGACTTATTTAAATAGGTTGTGATGACTTTTAGATTGAAGAATGCTGGCGCAACTTATCAGAGGGCGATGAATTATATTTTTCATAAGTTGAACGGTAGGATTGTTGAAATCTATATTGATGATATGGTGATGAAATCCAAAGGGTACAAAGAATATCTGGCTGATCTGCGGAAGATTTTGGAGTGCACAAGAAAACATGGTTTAAAGATGAATCCTAATAAGTGTGCCTTTGGAGTGTCAACTTGACAATTTTTGGGTTTTATGGTCCACGAGAGAGGAATTGAGATTGGTCAGAAAAGTATGAAAGCAATTGATGAGGCAGTACCTCCAACTAATAAAATAGACTTACAATCTCTAGTTGGTAAGATTAATTTTATCAGAAGGTTTATTTCAAATCTGTCAGAAAGGATTCTACCATTTTCTTTTTGTTGAAGTTGAAAAATGATCAAAAAATTAAATGGGGTGACGTACAACAAAAGATGTTTGAGGAAATAAAAGAATACATGAAGTATCCACCTGTGCTGGTTCATCCTAAGCAAGGTAAACCTTTTATGTTGTACGTGCCGGCCGATAGCCAAACGATTGGATTTGCCTTGATGCAAGAGTTTGAAGGAAAGGAACGAGTTGTTTTCTATTTAAGTAGAAGACTTTTGATCCAGAAACAAGATATTCTCCTATCAATATCATCAACCTAATGATCTGAACTTAAAAATTCATAGGGTGTGACTTCATCATTAGTTTGATGATACTGATCTTGATCATTACTTCCAAGCAAATTCATAGGGTGTGACTGATACTCTGGTTGGGTAGCCAAACAGAGACGAGTATTTCTTAACTGGCATTGAAGGTCACGCTTTTTCTTCTTTTCTTCCATCTCTCGACACTTGTTCTCAATTACAATTGCTTTGTCCATCAATGTTTGATAGTCGGCGTACACCACGTCATCAGCTATAGTTGTAAACCATCATTTGAGTCATTTCAAAAAGTGTTTTTGCTTCTTAGCATCACCATCTACTTCTTCTGGAGCATAGTGCGACAACTGAGTGAACATGTCATGATACTCACGCACAGTCATAGATCCTTGCTTGTAGCACCCAATTTTAAGAACAAAACGAGATACATACCATATGTGAGCCTAGGAAGTCAAATCTCACATATAGCTACAAATATAGGTAATATCAATAGACTGTGCTTAATATATGACATACTTAGTATAAAGGACATAACCTTAGACAACAAATAGAGGAAAGACAACTCCGATCTTTGGGTGAAGACTCCAATTCTATAGGGACAACTGACTGGTTGATCACAAGCCTAATTTCTTCAAACTCTAGGAATTTGGTACCCATCCGAGATTTTTTCTAAATATGTGAAAAATAAAGCAAGCGTAAGTACATGTCATACTCAATAAATATAATATGGGGTTCATGAGGCTCAAAAGGCTGACACTGGTTTAACTATGATTAGCTTTTATTGAGTCACGATTTTAGCAATAGGGTGGCAACAAAGTTATCATAAGCCCATAAACACATGATTAGGTAAACATGAATAATGAATAACATAAACAATATTCATTAGGGAGCATCTTTATCATCAGTGTTCATCATCATTAACCATTAATGATCATCTATTTCATAAATGTTCCAAGGCCGCTCGTGACCGTGAGCGTGGCTGATATACCAGTTTTATACTCTACAGAGGTTGTACACTTTCATTGTGAGTATTGATTTACCCTTTCGCTCGAGGTAATTAGCCTCTTGACCCACTACCAAGGAAGGTCAATAGGGTTCACTATGAAAGCCTTTCAAAGGTTGGTCTAATAGGTTAGGGCCATTAGATTCACTCGGCAAATAGATGTAGAGCCCCCCTTCCCGATGGCACAATGACGTGCAACTTATACATAAGGGGACAGAGGCCGTGCTATACCCGATTCAGCAAGCCATTCTTATTCTAATAAAGGTAACCTCTAACAAGCTAGAAAATGTTCTCATGTTGAGGTAAAGCCAGAGCCATGTAGCCCTCACAGCTGTACTATAAGTCCCGGATGATCACTTACATATAAGTCCTTAGGAAGAGGAATCTAGAGCACCATAAAAATAGCCCAATACTCTAGACCCCTTGTTTCATATTGCTAAAAAACATCTTTTTAATGTTTATTGCATATTCCATTAGTCAAGTTATAAGATCATGGCTTTAGTTTGAGTACTAGCATTATACTGCCCAATGCAATACCCCATAGGTAACAAGGTACAAGGTAACAAAGTACTAGGAAATCCTTAGTGGTAGTCAAGGTAGACACATGCAATATGAATTAAATGATTAAAGGTGTATATGACAATAAGGAAGATCCCATGCTATACTTGCCTTAAAATTAGATCCTTCTTCCAATCCAAATCTTCAAAGATCTGCTTCTTGATTCACCACATATAGCTCACTAACTAGACATGATCATAGAGCACCACATAAGCATCCATGCAATCATACAAGAAGCAAACAATAGAACTAAATTAGAATAGTACACCAATCAATGAAAAGGTTTGAAAACTAATCTATGTATTGCTACGAGCACACAGATGCGAAAAGCACTCTAATCGGAGCTATGCTCATAAGATCACAAGAAACGCTGAGAACAGAGCTACGATTAAAAGAAACGGCTACCAAAAAAATTATATTATAAAAGAAAAGAAAAGCCTACATGCTTGATTTGTTTTATTTAAGCAAAACCATGTGAGGCATATTAATTCAAATTACACAAATCATATTTTAGTTTAGAAACTGATTTAAAACTAATCATGTTTTATTTATAAATATTGATGTACCATTTAAGCAAGTTAACTTTGCAAAAGATAGATTTATGTGGGCCTCTAATCAAAGTTATATAATTGGGTTTAAACTACACCATTCATAATTAATGAAAACATATTTAAGTTGGCGTTAATCAAATTAATAAGTGTTTATAAAAGATCAATGTGAAAACCCTAACTTGGAAAACTAATTACATAGATATTAATCAAATTAATATTTAATTATAAACACATAAGTACGTGGCATGGGGAACCATCGCTTCTAGATAGAAGATTACGTTGCCAAGCTTACATACTCGTCATCCTTGGCGCTTGCTAGCTTGCATTATTGACATGCATGCACGGTGCTATTTGCTTGAAGGTTTGCATATGTTGCAAGAGGGAAGACAAAGGAAGGAAGGCAAAGCAGGTTTGCAAGGCAGGAAAGCAGTAGGTCGGCTGCTATGGCAAAACCGTCCAAAATAACACACCTTCGGAGGTGCTCGTCTTGCACCAGACACTAAGCACCCCGAAAGCGAACTACATCGGGCGGATTTTGTCGAGCACACTCCAAGGGAGAGCCCGAATACTCCACATTTTTCCTCAAGATCCAATAATGAGAACAAGTTTACATTACTTAGTCCATTTTATACATCTAGAGTTCTTAGAAATATATTATTACAGTATCAAATTCAGAGTGTGGAAATTAAACAGTGGAATGAAAAAAACATCTATCGATAATACACAAGGATCCGTCTATGCCCACCAGAAGAATCCTTCACACAACGGCTACTCCTCAAGTTGTACCTGCAATAGGGGTAAATAACCTTGAGTACACAATTTACTCACAAGGCTTACCCAACGAGTGGGAATAATTTCCTGAGTCCAAGGAATATGATAAGCTTTATGGTTTGTTGGGTTCCTTTTTATAGAAAGCAATACTAATAGTGTATCCTTATGTATGTTTATTATTAGCAGTCATGATTATTTCATTATCTAGCCATTCTATGTAAGCACATGTTCTACTTTCAAGGAGGAGTTGAGCAAATAGTTCCATTTCACCACCTTTCATCTTTTAGTTCTTACTACGGTGCTAGACTGTAGACAAGTCGTACCGGATCACCCGATGATTTGTGATTTAATGTGCCCAGCTGGGTACCTCGAGACACATGCCCTTCTTATATCCAGGCACAAGCAGGACCAACCCACCACTCTCTGTCACAAGGTCTAGGTCCTCGTCCAAACTTGGACTCCGAGCCCCCGCTCCTGAGTCCCGGACTCAGTGCGGTGCTTAGACCTCCACCATCCCCGCCCCTAAGCAGTCGGTCTAGAAAAGAGCCGAAACCCACGACGAGAGAGCAACAAGCCTTCCCTGCGCCCATACACAAGTATGTGTTCAGGATAATAAGTCTGTGACTTACCTAGAACCCAATGCAATGGGCGGTCATTAACCGACATAGATAGGGAAACAGTGTAACCAAGCTATGCCCTATTGATCGCAGGACACAATCTCTTACACCCACCAATACCCGAACCATATCTCTACCAGTCTCTATTTTCCTTTCACCATTTTTATCATGAGTGATAATAATAATCACCTATTGTGACTAACGGCATGTTACTCACGCTACAAAAATCCCGAGCATAGCAACTACTCATCCTATGCTAGTAGGACTCATAGATAGGTATATCTATGCATGTAGTTTCCATAAAATGCTTGTAACATAAATGCTCATCATATATATATTCAGTGATCATTCAAAATAAGGGTTATGCACCGGGGCTTGCCTTGGGCATAGCAGCTGATGGCTCAAGGGCTCCCTCCTATACGAGAATCTCCTCCTCATACTCCTGCTCGCCCGCAGGCATGAACTCTACCAACTTGTTATCTACATGCATGAAATGTTGATGCAACACTTAATAATACAACAATAGCAACTCTTAAAATAAGAATACATCTATCAAGCTACTAAGCTAGCTCTACCGACTAAGATGCTAAGTGTTGGCTTCATAAACCCAGGGTCCCTCGAGGACCGGCTTCCACGCCAAGGCTCAACCCGAGAGTCTAAAAACAACAGGGCAAAGGGGCGGTCCAGCAACCGACCGAAAGGTCTGGCCCAAGAAGAGCAACGCCCGCTCATTAACTACTTCGGCCCATCTATCCGACCAGAGCGCTCGCTTCGGGCTCCAACTGCCTCCGGACAGCCTCTTCGATCGGAAGGCCTACCCCGAGCCCTACTTCCAACTCCGACCCCGCGTCTCTCCGACCGGGATATGTAAGAACCCTGCTCACCGTTGTTCTCCGACTAACGCAACCAAAGCCGACTGGGGCCATCCGACCGGGGATGCCTGCTCGGAAGGGACCAGGGATGAACGGAGAAGGCATTATCGCGAGTCAAAACACGGTACAGGGACCATATCCTGTACACCTACGAGAAAAGTGCTCCACAACCACCTAACACAAACAGTATTATAGGCACCGACGTTTATCCCTACAGTATTGTAGGCGCCGTTGGACTCCCGTACGGCAAAAGGCCCCGCACATGCCTCTGGGCATCAATAGTGTTGTAGGCACCAGAATTCACCATGCCCGGTAAACGTGGTGAGGCTCCTCACATGCCTCTAGGCAAGTAATATTTTGTAGGTACTGACATCAATCCTTCCTGAAGAAGACAACGTAACCTCCCACATGCACCTGATGTTCTACAGTGACATCAACAGTGTTGTGGACACCTACCATTATCCAATCCTCATCGGCGTGGGCAACAAAGCTTAAAAGCATCCGTACCCTCTCCGTCTCACCTATAAAGACCATCCCCTTCATCTATAAAAGGGGATGCATTCCCTCCAATAGAAGGGGATTCCATTCAAGCTCAGTTCCTTTAGATTTATTAGTCCAATAACTCACAACCATAGAACCGCCAGGTTCGGACCTCAAGCACACACTTGAACACTTAGCTCATAGCGGAGTTCCCATCGCTCTCGGCCCTTCCGACCGGAGCCAACCGGGCCTCTGGTACCCCCATCTTTCTCCTTCTCATTTGTAACCCCACTACAGACTTCGAGCACTTGGGCTCGGGAATAAAGTCACCAACCGACCCAAACTGGACGTAGAGCACGTTGCCTGAACTAGTATAAATCCCGTGTCATTGAGTGCTTGGCCACCTCCGATCACGACGTATAGCAAAACTATAAATATTTACTAGTTGGTCACTTTTTGTACCGACACTAAGTTACCTATTATGACCACTAAACAGGTATGAAATATTTCATGTATTAACTTAGCAACTAACGACATCCCTATTCTTATTATCGATTTAATATATAAACTACAACAAGGAATGCTTAGCTACCATATTTCTCAATATATTCCAAGGCTACAAACATAACAGTGAGTACCTAAGAATCTAATGAACTTATTGTCAAAATTTCCCGGCTAAAGATATTACCAATTTGCCACAAAAATTCCTACAATGATTAATCTAAATAATGCTAAGCTTTCCTAAATGAATTAATCAATCTATCATTATCACATATAACTATAAACTAACTACATCAATAGATAGATCATATTTTTGTGAACTTAACAAATTTTGTTTCACTATTTTTAGACACCTACAACATTTACTATAATTTTCCAAAGATTAGCTTAAAAATAAATTGGAAAAGCATCTACTAATTCCTAGAAAAAATTGAATTCAACCCACGGCCCACACGCGCACACGCGATCCACTGGCGCGGCCCAACCGCGTGGCCACGGCCCACGACGGGGAGGCCAGCGCGCGCCGGCACAATTGCAAAAACATCCTCGAGCTACTAGTGATTCACCCTGAGGTCTACAGTACTATTCCCAGAGACTGCTCTTTTACAAATACGCCCCTCCCCTTTGTTTCTTTACCACAGCCAGGTCCTCGGGCACCCACACGCGCACCGAGGCGACGGCGACGGCACAGGGCGGTCACGCCGGCCAGCCTAGCCCCACCCCGCCCCCTCTGAGGAGCCGATGCTCACCTAGATGCAAATGTGAAGCAGTGGGCGGTGAAGCAATGAACGGAAACGTGGTCAGGTGCTCCGTTCACAATGATGGACACCCTGCGGCGGTGGTAGTTGCATTCCTGTAAGCCAAGGCACAACCAAAGTGAAAGAACCACAGGATGGGCACAAGCAACTCACCCCAAAGCTACCTGTGGCGATGGCTTGACCAAGGACGGACTAGGTGAGTTTGGCCATGTGCGCATGGCAAGCTCCGCGATGGCCTACGGTGGCACAACCATGCCAGCGGTGCCATGAAGGCAGTAGCAGTGCAAGTGGGGTACATAGGGGATGGAGGGGATCAAGGCGAAGACACAGTGCCTCAGAATTGGATGGAGATGGATGGTGCGAGATGAATTGGATAGGCGTCGCCATTTGGTCTTAAGGTGGCCGACGACGGGGGAAGCTTAAAATTAGGACTTGGCACGGTACGGCTGTAGCAATGGGCAGGCTTGGCGCATAGCTAGGCTTCCCTGCAAGCTTCTAGCATGCACAATTACTTAGATTGGACCAGCGCTGTGAGCTGGCTTAGGCACATCTCGGTGACGCCGTCGTGATGCCATTAAAGAAGGAGGTGGATGGGGAGCGTAGTGTGGCGGTTGCCACTCAATAGAGGAGGACAAGGGCACACAGAGGAGGCTACACGTGCGTGTATGGGGTCGACACTGCTCGTGCGGCCGCAGCACCTTAATTGTCAAGTCAACGACGACACGGCCATGTGCCAGTGCAGCAGGCGCGCGCAGCAGTGGTAGTGGCGACGCGACGCAAGCGGTGAGGGTGCACGTAATGTTTCGATGCGATGTAGAGGGAACATGCGCGTGCTGGTGATGACGGCTGTGACCTTGGGATGCCACTGCACCCAAGCAGAATGGTGACGGCGTCTAGCAGAGTAGAGCCGGCAACGGAGCGACGCGGGTGTCCCCAAGGGCACCAGCAACGATGTTAGTGGCAGCGCACATCGCGACTGTGGAGGGAAGCGGATGCACGCCTAGGCAGCCAACCACCATGACTAGTCGAGCGTGGCCAGACACGCGTGTGCGCACGGCCGGTGTGCCAACGATGATACAGGAGCACGGTGACCGCGTCAACGCGAGGAACACGACCCAAAATGTGCCATGCATGCTTTTTAAAGTGTCCCAAAAATCCAATTCAAAGATTTAAATGCCAAACCACGTATTCTATACTCGAGAGGTCATGTTAGGCTACTAAAACAAACCCTAAAACCATAGCACTCCTTAACCCAATTGCTCTACAAAAATTGGTGAACATAGCTTTGTCAAACTATTTTTCAGACTTATGAAATTGACTAAGTCTTGATCGGATTCGCATCAAATCCACTTTCCAAGCTATTTGGTACGCTAGCTAATGAATTCATTTTTCGACCGTAGGTATTTCATCATCATCTACAAGGTTTGTACTTCTAACTTTACTAGGTAGCGTGCCCGTTGAAAGGTCCTAATGCCTAGAGGGGGGGTGAATAGCCTATTAAAAATTTCTGCAACAACACTTAACAAACCGGTTAGACAATTATGAGGCGAAGAAAGTGTTGCGCTAGCTTACTAAAAATGCAAGCCACCTATCACAATTCTAGTTGATGTAGTTTCTATCCACACAATAGCTATGTCACTACACTAAGTTAGTGTGCTCTCAAAGACTAACTAAAGAGCCACACTAACCAAACTAATAAGCTCTCACAACTAGCTACACTAAAGAGCTTGATAACTAGTTTACGGCAATATAAAGAGAGAGAGAGAGAGCAATATAGTTATACCTCCGTGTCGAGAAGTGAACCAATCAATCACAAGAATCAATATCAATAAGGACCAATCATCTCGGAATCAAATGATGAACACAATATTTTTTTACCGAGGTTCACTTGTTTGCAGGCAAGCTACTCCTCGTTGTGGTGATTCACTCACTTAGAGGTTCACGCGCTAATTGGCATCACACACCAAATCCTCAATAGGGTGTCGCACAACCAACACAAGATGGTGATCACACAAGCCACGAGCAATTTACTAGAGTACCTTTTGGCTCTCCGCCGGGGAAAGGTTAAGAACCCCTCACAATCACCACGATAAGAGTCGGAGACAATCACCAACCTCCGCTCAACGATCCTCGCTACTCCAAGCCGCCTAGGTGGCGGCAACCACCAAGAGTAACAAGCGAATCCCACAGCGAAACACAAACACCAAGTGCCCCTAGATGCAAACACTCAAGCAATGCACTTAGATTCTCTCTCAATCTCACAAAGATGATGAATCAATGATAGAGATGAGTGGGAGGGCTTTGGCTAAGCTCACAAGGTTGTTATGTCAATGTAAATAGCCAAGAGAGTGAGCTTGAGCTGGCCATGGGGCTTAAATAGAAGCCCCCACGAAATAGAGCCATTGTACTCATTCACTGGGCACAATGTGGGGTGACCGGACACTCCGGTCATATTGACCGGACGCTGGACCTCAGTGTCCGGTCACACGATGCGAGCCACGTGTCCCCTCTCTTCAAATGTTGATCGCCCGATCTCAACGGTCAAGTGATGACCGGACGCAGCAGCTCAAAGTGACCGGACGCTGAGCCCCAGCGTCCGATCGTTTCCAGTAAGCATCCAGAGATGACTTTTCACGACCAGACGTGTCCGGTCATGCTTGACCAGACTCACCCAGCGTCCGGTCACATGGTGTTCTATGCGCTGCCACATCAGCCGGACCGGACGCACCCTGTCAGTGTCCGGTCACCAAGTGACCCAACGTCCGGTCAGAGACCGACGCCAGCGTCTTTGTAGGTTCTACTAACCGGACGCACCGGTCCAACCGAGGCCAGCCTCCGATCACTTTCAGTGACCTCTGTCTTTTCTGTCTAGGGCGCCAGTGAGGTTTCTTACCCTTGCTCAAATGTGCCAACCACCAAGTGTATCACCCTATGCACATATGTGTTAGCATATTTTCACAAATATTTTTAAGGGTGTTAGCACTCCACTAGATTCTAAATGCATATGCAATGAGTTAGAGCATCTAGTGGCACTTTGATAACCGTATTTCGATATGAGTTTCACTCCTCTTAATAGTACGGCTATCGATCCTAAATGTGACCACACTCACTAAGTGTCTTAATCACTAAAACAAAATAACTCCTACCATTTATACCTTTACCTTGAGCCTTTTATTTTTCTCTTTCTTCTTTTCAAGTCCAAGCACTTAATCATCACCATGACATCACCATCATCATGTCATGATCTTCATTTGCTTCACCACTTGGAATGTGCTACCTATCTCATGATCACTTGATAAACTAGGTTGGCACTTAGGGTTTCATCAATTCACCAAAACCAAACTTGAGCTTTAGTCGAGCGCGGCCAGACACGCATGTGCGCGCACGGCCGGTGCGCCGACGACGACACATGAGTACGGTGACCGCGTCAACGAGGAACCCGACCCAAAATGTGCCATGCACGCTTTTTAAAGTGTCCCAAAAATCCAATTCGATGATTCAAATGCCAAACCACCTATTCTATACTCGAGAGGTCATGTTAGGCTACTAAAACAAGCCCTAAAACCACAACACTTCTTAACCCAATTGCTCTACAAAAATTGGCGAATACAGCTTTGTCAAATCATTTTTCAGACTTACGAAATCGACTAAGTCTTGATTAGATTCACGTCAAATCCACTTTTCAAGCTATTAGGTACGCTAGCTAATGAATTCATTTTTTGACCGCAGGTATTTCATCATCTTCTATAAGCTTTGTATTTTTAACTTTACTAGGTAGCGTGTCCATGCGTTGCTACGGGACAACTAAATCTTTTATACTAAAAACACACGGATCGCACGATAAGATAACAATACTGTTAAATTAAATACCGACGTCAAAGTGACATTTAATTCAAAAAGCAAAGTTCGTGAAATTAACATAGTCACGGAGAGCGCGACGTCGCAGGCTCATAAATTCTACTGTATAGACTTTTTCGTGATACGGCTAAGATAATATTTTATATTGGCAGAAAGAATTCTACGATATCTATTTCTTTCATGCACCAATAAATCCATGAATAAGTTTCACTGCATCTCCAAATAATCATGTACAGACAGGTTCGAGTATATATGTAAATAGATTCATGCCCGAGCGTTGCTACGGGACAGCTAAACTTTTGTACCAAAAACACACGGATCGCACGATAACATAACAATACTGTAAAAGTATATGACCGACGTTAAAGTGACATTTAATCCAAAAAGCTAAGTTCGTAAAATTTACACAGTCACAGAGAGCATGGCGTCGTCAGGCTCACAAACTCTACTGTGTAGATCTTTCCATGATGTGGCTAAGATCATTTTTTATACCAGCAGGAAGAGATTTCTGATATCCATTTCTTTCGTGCGCCAACAAATTCACGAATAAGTTCCACCACATCTCCATACCATTCTGAATCCACAAATAATTGATATCTAAAAATTCAATGTGTCAAGAACTAAAATTTAGTTTTGAGATCCAAACACCCCCTAACTCTCGACTCCTACTGTCTGCTCACTTACACCACCAAGTCTATATGTCTGCACGTATATACTCTAATGCCAGAACGTCTAAGATGGTCTTTATTGTCCACCCTTTAAAAATATCATAACTTTAAAGTTGCTATTTGTGTATGTTGTACGATTAGGATGCTTTGCACTGATCCATGAGGGTGTCCATGAGAGTCGAAATTTTTGATATCATTATGATGTCTAAGCTTACCAATCAGACATAGATGAACTTGATTGTTAAAATATTTTCAACACTGCTTTCATATAATCCCTCTATCTCAAAATAGAATTCATTCTCGCTTCTCGAGAAGTCAATTTTTTTAACTTCGACCAATTATATATAAAAGAATGTTAATATTTATAATACATAATTAGTATCATTACATAGACCATTGAATATATTTTCATAATAAACTTATTTGGAGATATAAATGTTGCTTGCATTTTTTTACAAACCTAGTCAAAGTTGAGAAAGTTTGACTTGCACACATCCTATAACGACTTATATTTTGGGGACAGAGGAAGTATAAGCTAATGGGAGTAGTCAACTGGAAGTCGTGATGAACACAACAATACTTTCATGTTATATGCTAATTGGAGCACGAAGAAACGCAGGAGAATGGACCTATATACGAATGGTGGGAATATTCGTTTAGAAAATTGCAGAAGGTTCACCAGTCTCACCATGTATAACATGCACATCTTTTATTTGGCACCACTGATGTTCTCAAGGAACAACCATTTTTTAATTTCAGGTCTGCATGCTGAAAACACTAAAATTAAGGGCTAACCTGATTGAGTCGTCTTGCTTGATCTTTGCCAATTGTTTTCTTCTATGCATGATTATTGTTTCCTTCCATATATGTGGTCTCAGGTGATCGGTTTGTTTCCTTCAAAGCAGGCGGGTATCGCAGGGATGACAGTTTCTTTTTCTATCGCGCGGGGTATTGCATGGCCGGAAGGGAGGAGTCTTGCTTGATCTTTGCCAATTGTTTTCTTCCATACATGATTATTGTTTTCTTCCATGCATGTGGCCTCAGATGATCGATTTGTTTCCTTCAAAGCAGGCGAGGATCGCAGGAATGACAGTTTCTTTTTCTATCGCGCGGGGTATCGCATGGTCGGAAGGGTGGAGCGACCCAAAAAAAAAAGTTGCACCAAAAAATAGTCTCACTTTTAGTTTTTTAGTTGTAGGAGATTAAAGTTCCATATATACGTTCTATAGTGTTTTCGTTTAATAAAAATTCACGAACATCCGTACTTGATCATTTTATAAGTCATGAACGACCTTTCGTTATGCATTTTTGTTGGTCGTTTTAAGTTATGTAAATTGATTTACACACTATATTACATACATTAACACATAAATATGATGCTTATGCATTGTTTTAGTAAACAATTTACCGTGTAACACAAAGGGTGTTACAGCTGCAGCCATGGCCGGCTGTCACAGACACGTTGGAGTTTCAGTCTAACCATAAGATCGGCATAGTGGTAACGTCGAAGTCGAATTAAGAAACAAAATGTGGAAGGCGCAGAGTTCCTCACCGATGGCAGAGAAGTGGTGGATCGACAAAGCAGTGGATCGACGGTTACGGTCGGACTTGGAGAAAAAGACGGCGTAGTAGAAAAGGAGAAAAACTAGTTTACTACCTAGGGATTTCCAAACTAGAGGCTCCTCTTATGATTGTTTTGATGTGCTTTGCCCAAGGGGTTAGTACAAATTTATAGGAAGAAAAAACTCTCCACATCTACATCAACTAGCAATATGGTACTAATTGATGTTGCACCCTTCACATTTACTAATGGACCTAAATAATCATTAAAGCTCATTAGTAAATAAATACATGGGCCTTTGAGATTTATTATGATTATTGCACATGGACTTTGAGAGATGGTTGAAAAATGAGATATATTATTTATTTTGAGAATTAAGTAATTTCACAAATAAAATAATTCTATAAAAGTCCAGAATTGATATTTAAGTCATGAAAAATACTCCGAAACCTCCGAAAATTTGGGAAAATTTCCCAGAGACACTTTGGAACATGATGAACCCAAATAAAGTATTTAGAGATCATGAAAAGATTATTGAGAACTTGGAACATAAAGATTAAAGTGAAGGAGGTAGGAATTAAATTCTAGAAAGAAGTTGAAAATTCCTAGAGATAGATATTCATCTCCTAAACGTATTTAAAAAAAACACATTTTGCACATAGAAACATAAGGTGCGACTGGCATGAATGTAACAAACACATTTCTACTTTAAGATAAAATTTTAATCTAATAAAAATTTATTATTTCCCCATGTTTTCTTGAGCATAAAAATATAAAATTAAATCATTTTAGCTCTATTTTAAGAGAAGCAAATTTTAGAGTGTTATAGATCTCGACCTCTTCTTTTGGTTTATTCTACCACAAGGTTCGGAATCTTCAACACTATGTTTTGATGGTGAAGGATTGTAAGCCTGTATTCAATGGAGAATGCCTCTAGCCGATGTTCATTTAGTGGATACGAGATCTCGTTCTCAGTAGCGAGTGAATTTTGCGATCTTCAAAGCCATGTTTGACGAAGGTTTTTGTAGGTGGTCCTTTTCTTTCCCAGCTTTGCAGTGTCATCTTCAAGCTCCTACAGGCAGTGGATGTCCGAAAAGAGAAGACCACTGATTTAGTCTTTGATGCACTCTTATATTGTCAAGGTCATTTTGCGTATTCCATTGATTGTACTAACCTATGTGAAACGCTCTTTCGAGGGTTTTATATATTAAAAAAGTGTACGGTTAAGTGGTCAAGCAAAGACCGTAATTTATGTTAGAAAATAGAGAATGAGAGAGATGGAGTGATGTAAATGATTCTCTGTTGTATTCCTCTCTCTCTATATATATATATATATATATATATATATATATAAAGCCTATGTAGGAGTTACAAGTGTGAAAGAGAGAGAAGTAAAAAGACACCCCTTGAGATTATTCCTTAATTGATCACAAATAGTAATTCTCAACAATTTAAAAGTGTCCAACTAAAGGGTCGTGCCAATAGCCAATTGCTATAAATATAGCCCACCGATAGAGTATTAATCCAATACTGTATAATAACAGATAGTAAGCTGATTAAATGCTAGGCAGAAGGAGAGAGAAAAATCGGGTTATAAGCTTACAGCTCGTCTCAAAAAAATTTCAATTATAGGACTAGGCATGTATACCAAGGATAAACACGACAAATTACAAAAATATCCCTATACAGTTTACCGTCTTGATTCCTTCGCTCCTCCCTATCCCGTGTCAGATGTCACCGTTCCTCAACCCGGCTCCTCTCTCGTCTGATGGTGAACGAGTGGACAGGAGGGCACCGGTGTGGCTATTTTTTTTAGAGCGTTTGGTTTCACGGACTATCAAATCATATCATATGTTTGATACTAATTTAAAATACTAAATATAAATTAATTATAAAACTAATTGCACAGATGGAGATGAAGTTGGGAGACTAATCTATTAAGCCTAATTGCTACAGTAAATATATGCTAACGATGAATTGATTAGACTTTTTTTTTTCACGCTGCAACGAACGTCCGCTATTATCGAAATTTGGTCAGCAAAAAGTCAAAGAGATGGCAGAGACGCAGTGTCAGGTTCAGGTATCTTGACCATGGTCAAGACGTCGGCAACTCGGCGAGCACCTGTGAATCTTTGGACCGGCGTGCAGCGTGCAGCGCACGGTGCCAGCGGCTGTGCGGCCCTGGTCGGTCGTCGTCCGTTCTCTGCACTCGGCAGAGCGGCAGGCAAAGCACAGCGAGAGCCGCGCCGGGCCTCTGCAGTCGGCAGTTCCGTGTCCCGTTCCCCACGCCGAGACCACGTGCCTCCGCGCTTCCGCCCATTCGACCGAACAAATATGAATACAAGCGATAGCGGATATCCGTAATTTTTTTCGCACGGATACTAAAACGGATATCTTAGGCGGATATCAAATACGGATGTAATATCATCGATATCCGCGGATATCGGATAATCCGTTAAGTATCGGATATATGCGCCGGATATTATTCAAACGACCTTGGATGGAGAAATGATCAAAATAAAAATTGTAGATCTCAAAAAGTTATGAAACTTTGTTGTTTACAACTTTTTCGTTTGAAATCATTTAGTGCTTCAAAATTTAAACCGTCCAAACTTCCTCAAATGAAAAACTAGTTTGTAAACGTCGAAATTTAAAAATCACAAATTTGAATCGTCCAAACTATCTCAAATGGAAAGTTTACCAAAACAATAATTGTAGATATTGATGAGTTGAACAAACTTGGTATTCAAAACTTTTCAATTTGAAGTCATTTAGAGTTCATAATACTAGAGTCAAAGTGTTGTTTTTTCATTTGACCAAATTTGACTTGGTCAAACTTGCTCAAATGAGAGACTAAATGACCTCAGATGAAAAAACTCTGAATACCAAGTTTGATCGTCTCAGCAAGATATACAATTGTTATATAGCTCATTTTCCCATTTGAGAAAGTTTTATCAAACACTAGTCATAAATTCTTGAATCTCATACAGACTTTCTAAAACTATGTCACACACTTGTGAAATTTGAACTACATTTTGTTCAAACTTTCTCAAATGAAAAAAATGGCCTATATAAGGATTGTAGATCTTGAATCCATGACCATGACTCCATGAGACCCATGAAGCCATGAGCTTGGCTATTTCTATTCATGCCGCGAAGATTGGTGCTTGTATGATGTTTGATGTATGATGTATCTGTATCTTTATCTTATTTGTTGCTTTACTCTTTAGTCTTTCGGCTTAATCTAGATGGATTATGAACTCATAGAGTGGTGTAATGGTTTGTGCACGTATGATATATATATATATATGCTGCTTTTACTCAATATCCGAATAGATATTTGTATCCGACCTTCTCCGAATCCGATTCATACCGTATTCGATACTCATTATTCGTATCCGTAACCGAGTCAATCCGTATTCGTATATGTATCCGAACGCTATCCGTGTCCGAATCCGAATCCGAACAGAAATATGAAAACAAATATAATATGAGTGATATCCGTTCGTATCCGATCCGTTTTCATCCCTCTGCGCTTCCTTCCAGCAAGCGGCACACGGCAGGCGGGCCGTTGGTCGACACACGGCGCCTGCGCCTCCAAGCCAAAGAAAAATGCTGGGCGGTGCACCCATCTGCACGCCACGTGATGTCGCGCTCTCGGGCCAGAATGCCATCACTGTGGGTGTATTGGTTTCATGGTCTATTTCGCTAGAATCTAAGCCCGGGCAGCTCTAGCCTATTCCAGCGAGCTAATCTCTAGTTATTTAGTTGCCTGTATTGTCTAAGTCTGACTAGCAAATAACTTGTTTGGTTGTCTGGTTTGTTTCGCATAGAATCACCTCTTCTAAATGCTCGTAAGTTTACCCCCTCTGAGGAATTACATCGAACAGTTGGTGCGCATCCTTAGCGAGCAGAAGGACGAGCACAAGGCTGGCATTATAGGACCACCAACGACATACAGGCGAGTAAATTTGTATTTGCAAAATCAATATAAAACATACAGGCGAGTAAACATAAGCAAAATCCATATAAAACACTTACATACATATGTGTCGGTGTTATAGGACCACCGACGAGTAAATTTGTATTTGTGTGTCTGGCTCGGATGGTGTGCTCGGAAGACACAAGGGTTTATACTGGTTTGGGCGGAACGTCCCTACGTCCAGTTTGTTGCTGCTCATGTTACCGGTACTTGGTTTGCAGTAGGGGTTACAAACAGGCGAGAGAGGGAGAAGATCCCAAGTCTCTGGTGAAAGGAGTGAACATGTGCTGAGAGCTAGATTGCCCCGGTCAGCTGTGTTCTCGTGTCGTGCTCTTGTGTTTCGATTCGTTCGTCCGGTCCCCCAATAGGGGCGCCCTGCTTCTCCTTTTATAGGCGAAGGAAAAGCGTTGGTTATAGAGGAAGAAAAAGAGAAGAACGAGATAGATGTCAACAGGGATGGCTCCATGTCGCGGCCCTGTTCGTCACTTGCGCCATATGCAGGCGTACTCTGCCGATCATGGCGCTCCATTTTGTCCCGACGGACGTCGTGGTGAACTGACGCGTCTGTCAGCGTTCGTATGAGGGTTAGGCAGAACAGCACCGGCACGCCCGATACTGTTCTTGATATGAATCCTCAGGTATGGCCCGTCATGGCCATGGGTTACACCGAGGCGTGCCAGTCTCTTCCCTGATGTTAGAGTTTTGACCCAGGGTCATACGCTTGGATCTAGAGTGGTTGGCGTTGGTATGGGTTCCCGTCGGACGAGACGGAACCCGCGTTCTTGGGGTCTGAAAGCATCTAGCCCCCTAGTTGGGTTTTGATGATTAATGACAATACATGATTACTGTGACTAACGTGTGTTTTGCAGAGTCAATTAAGTTAGGTCACGGTAATGGAGATCGATTGGGCAATCAAGGTGGTCATGCCCCTACGATGGGAATCGTTTTGGTTTTCAAGGGATGGACGACAAGGTTAAGGATGGACTAGTTCTAAGTGTCGTTTGGAGTTGGAGAGACACTTAGAGTAGTTTAGGACTTTGTTTTTCCTTTGGCCATACTATTAAGGGGGTATGGACGAGTAGCTTGACTTAGGTGAGTCTAGTGAGTTAGGTGTGGTGCACACTTGTTAAAACTAGCAATAGGTAGCTCCAAAACAGCCCTTAGATCCAATGGAGCAAACTTCATTCACGTATGATCGAGAGTTGAAAGTGAATGGAGAGTCAAATACTGACCGGATGCTGGGTCCGGGTTGACCGGACGTTGGCACAGAGTCCGGTTAGTTCATTTGACCAAGGTGAAATCGTCTGGTGCGACCGGACGCTGAGAGGTGAAGTGACCGGACGCTGAGAGCCTGCGTCCGGTCGACTCCAGTAAGGTTCTAGAGAGGGAAAATCATGACCAGACGCTGGCCAGCGTCCGGTCACACTGTAAACACTAGAGTTCGGGGTGTACTGACCGGAGCGTCCGGTCAACATGACCGGAGCGTCCGGTCACCCCGCAAAGTCATATAACGGTTCATTTTTCAGCCTATGTTATAAATAGAACCTCTACTCGTGTGTGGGGGTATTTTTGCTCATTCCAACAGCTGAGAAACACCTTAGAGAGTGCCAAGAAGAGCAAGGTCCTAGTGCGGTGATTGAGATTTGAGAATCCCAAAGAGAGCCCTTATTAGTAAGATCAAGAGTAGCAAAGTGTGTATTCACCATTCTCATTAGGCTTGTCATGGTCAAGTCAGAGTTCATGCTTGTTACACTTGGTGATCGCCATCACCTAGACGGCTTGGTGGTGATTGGGAGCTTGGTGATCATCCGGAGAGCTTGTGGATGACCCAACTCAAGTTGTGAGCGGTTGTGGGTGATTCACCGTGATGGTGTGTCGAAGAATCAACCCGTAGAGAGCACTTGATCCTTGCGTGCATCAAGGGGGAGCTACACCCTCGCGTGGGTGCTGCAACGAGGACTAGTGGGGAGTGACGACTCTTCGATACCTCGGCAAAATTTCGCCGCATTCTTCCTCCTCTCTTTACTTTGAGCATTTACTTTGAGCAATTCATTTCTTGTTGTTTATATTCTTAGAATTGCCATGCTAGAGTAGGATTGGAACATAGGTTGCATGTCTTTTGTGCGGTAGAACAATTAGAAACATTTTTAGGTACAAGGGGTTAATTAGCTAACCGTAGGATTTAATTATTGCAAAAGAAATTTAGAATTAGCCCAATTCACCCCCTCCCTCTTGGGCATCTTGATCCTTTCAATTGGTATCGGAGCCTCGTGCTCATATATTTAGGTTTAACCGCCTAGTGAAAGATGTCTCACGGGGATGGACCTCCTCCTATCTTTGAGGGGGACGATTTTCCTTATTGGAAAATTCGTATGGAGGCGTATCTTGAAGCTCTAGATGTTGGAATACTTAGATGCGCCTCACAAGATTTCCCAAAACCTCGGGATGCCGCACACCCACAAGGCGATGAGTTGAACTACGAAAAATGGAATGCAAAGGCTAGAAACACCATATTTAGAGACCTTTGTAAAGATGTGTTCAACCGGGTGAGAAACCACAAAGACACCCATGCACTATGGTCGGACGTTTGTGCGCTCCATGAGGTAACAAAGAGTGAGCGTGAGAAACGCTATCATCTTGTCATGAAAAAGCTTAACTCTTTTGAAATGCTTCTCAAAGAATGTGCTAATGAGATGTATTCACGTTTGAATGTTCTTGTAGAGGAAGTCAATAGGCTTGGACTCACTCAAATGCAACCATCCGATGTTGTAAGAAAAATATTGAGTGTCCTCCCCATTGACAAATATGGGCATATTGTGACCATGCTACACCAAGGTGATCTTTCCACCGCTACACCAACACAAATCTTGGGAAAGATCAATGCTCATGAGATGTACATGCACATCACACCTTAAGATGGCTCATCCTCTACAAAGAAGGAAGAAAAAGATTTAGCATTCAAAGCTAGTCAAGAGAAGGGCAAAGCAAGGCTTGAGTATGAGAGCTCAAGTGATGATGAAGATGACAATGTAAGTCTTGCTCTCATGGTGAAAAGAACCGCCAAGATGCTAAAGAAGCTCAACAAGAGTGGCATCAAGTTTGATGGCAAGAAGAAGTTCTTCACTAGCTCAAGAAGAAATCCATTCTCCGAGATGGATTGCTACAATTATGGAGAACTTGGTCATCTAGCTCACCAATGCACAAAGCCCAAGAAAGACAAGTTCAAGAATAAGAACAAGGGCAAGAAAGATGACTCAAGTGATGAAGATGAGAAGAAGAAAGAAAAGCCATACAAGAAGAAAGATGGCAAGAAGAGAGACTTTCACAAGAAGAAGAAAAGTGGGAAGGCATACATCATCGGTGATTGGCTCACGGATATTGATTCATCTAGTGGCTCATCCAATGATGATAGTGACAATGAGAAGGTGGCCGCCATTGTTATTGACTCTTCATCATCTTCACCACCACCACCTCCATCATCCTCTACACACCTATACCTTATGGCCAAAGGTGAACGAAAGGTATCACATGATGATGATAGTAGTGGTGATGATCATGCTCATAATGATGATAGTGATAGTAATAGCGATGATGATGAATATGAATCACCTTCCTATGATGATCTTGCTAAATTGCTAAAGAAATACACTAAGATCATTATAAAAACTAGAGCTAAAAATAAAAAGCTTGAGATTAAGAATGATTCTCCCTTAGCTAAATGTGACATAGCCAAAAAGTCTAGTGTTGAGCTTAGAGAAGCAAATGAAGTTATGTCATCCAAACTCAAGGAACTCAAATCTTCTAAGAAAGAGCTTAAAGATAAACATGATAAACTTGAGTGGGTGCACAAAAAGCTCATCACTAGCCACAACAAGCTAAAAGAAGAATATACAACTCTTAAGATTAATCATGATAATCTTGTCATAGCTCAAGAATTTCTATCCAATGAGCCACATGATGCTACTAACCATGTTGTTAAGATTGATATAGCTACATCATGTGATGACTTGATCATTAAGAGCATTGAGCAAAGTTCTAGTAGCAAGGGCAAGCAAGTGGTTGAGGCCGACGATTATGATGAGTTTGTCAAGCTCAAGAATGACAATGCAAAGCTCAAGAAAGATCTTGAAGAAATCAAAAGCCACAACACCATTGTGCTAGAAACCCTTGACCATGATGGTGATTTAATCCCTGAGAATGAGAAGCTCAAAGAAGAAAACAAGAAGCTCAAGGAAGAGAAGAACAATGATGCTCTCAAGGAAAAAACAAGAAGCTCAAGTTGGAAAAAGAACATCTTAAGATTGGATTGAGCAAGTTCACAAGAGGCAAGCATCTTCAAAGTGAGCTTCTAATGAACACCGTCATGAAGATGGATAGAAGTGGCATTGGGTACATGGCAAATCAAGAGAAGAAGAAGACTCAAGCTTAACAACAACAATCAAAGCCATAGCCAAAGCCAAATAGATGCTTTGAGTGTGGACAAGAAGGCCACTTTGCTCATGAGTGCCAAACTCCACCACCACAACCCTTGCCCAAGCATGCTAGACCCTTTGCCTTCAATGCTCACTACATGCTTAGAAAGGATTCTAGTGGAAAAATGAAAGTGATGTTCTTAGGACCTCCCAATAAGAATAGGCCTAAGAAAATTTGGGTTGCAAAGGCACTTGTTGAGAAGGTGAAGGACCCTCAACAAGTTTGGGTTCCTAAAGCTTGATCTCTTATGTGTAGGTGAACTATAAGACCGGTGGAAGTCATTGGGTTATTGATAGTGGTTGCACATAATATATGACTGGTGATCCTCGTATGTTCACCTCACTAGATGAAGAAGTAGATGGATAAGAAAGAATCACATTTGGAGATAACTCAAAGGGCAAGGTTAAAGGATTGGGCAAAATGGCAATATCAAATGATCATTCTATCTCATATATGCTATATGTTGCTTCATTGAGCTTCAGCTTGCTATCCGTTGGTCAATTGTGTGATCTTGGCTTCCAATGCTTGTTTACCAAGAAGGAAGTTATTGTATCTAAGAAGGATGATGAACAAGTTATATTCAAAGGATTTAGATACAACAACCTATATTTAGTGGACTTCACCTCTAAAGATGCAAACTTGAGGACTTGCCTATTCACCAAAACAACACTTGGATGGCTATGGCATACAAGACTTGCTCATGTTGGGATGAGCTCACTCAAGAAGCTAATGAAGAATGATTTGGTGAGAGGGTTGAAGGATGTGGAGTTTGAGAAGGACAAGCTTTGTAGTGCATGTCAAGCCGGCAAGCAAGTTGCAAATACTCATCCAACCAAAGCTTTCATGTTAACCACAAGAGTGCTAGAACTCCTTCACATGGATTTATTTGGACCAACGACATACAAGAGTTTGGGAGGAAATCTTTATTGTCTTGTGATTGTTGATGATTATTCAAGGTATACATGGGTATTCTTCCTTCATGACAAATCCGAAGTTGCATCTTGCTTCAAGAAGTTTGCCAAGAGAGCACAAAATGAATTTGAAGTGAAGCTCAAAAAGATTAGAAGTGACAATGGAAAAGAATTTGACAACACAAAATGGTGTAGTTGAGAGGAAGAATCGAACATTGATCACTCTTGCAAGAACAATGCTTGATGAGTACAACACCCTCGAAGCTCTATGGGTGGAAGAATCAACACCGCATGCTATGCATTCAACCGCCTATTCCTTCAAAAGTTCCTTGGCAAGACACCTTATGAGTTGCCCAATGGAAAGAAGCCGGACGTCTCCTTCTTTAGGGTGTTTGGTTGCAAATGCTACATCTACAAGAAGCGGCAACACCTAGGGAAGTTCCAAAGACGTTGTGATATTGGTTTTTTTGTTGGTTACTCATCAAAGTCCAAAACATATAGAGTATTTAATCATGCCACCGGCTTGGTTGAAGAAACATATGATGTGGAATTTGATGAATCTAACGGCTCCCAAGGAGCATATGAGAATCTTGATGATGTAGGTGATGAACCATTGAGGGAGGCTATGAAGAACATTCCGGTTGGAGACATCAAGCCTAAAGATGATGAAGATGATGTACAAGTGATTGATCCACCCTCTTCATCAAATATGCCACAAGATGATGAAAATATGGAAGAGTAGAAAATGAAGACACTCATGTCTCCCATAAGCAAATGGTGGTACAAGCACAAGATGTTGATGCTCCACAACCTCTCCCTCAAGTGGCCAATAGAAGAAATACACCTCTACTACAAGATCATCCACAAGATCTCATCATAGGGAGTCCAACAAATGGTGTAATGACTCGCTCACAAAAACTTGCTTCATTTATTGCTCATCACTCTTTTGTCTCTTGTTTTGAGCCTACTAAGGTAGAAGAAGCTCTTCAAGATCCGGATTTGATAAATGCAATGCATGAAGAGTTGAACAACTTCACCCGCAATGAAGTGTGGACTCTTGAAGAGCGGCCAAAAGGTGCAAGAGTGATTGGAACAAAGTGGGTGTTCCGAAACAAGCAGGATGATCAAGGTGTTGTTGTGAGGAACAAGGCAAGACTAGTTGCAAAGGGGTTCTCTCAAGTTGAAGGTTTGGATTTTGGAGAGACCTTTGCACCGGTTGCAAGACTAGAAGCCATTCGTATCCTCCTTGCATATGCATCACATCATGAAATGAAACTATATCAAATGGATGTGAAAAGTGCATTTTTAAATGGCTTTATTAATGAACTAGTCTATGTTGATTAACCTCCCGGGTTTGAAGACCCTAGATATCATAATTATGTTTATAGGTTGTCTAAGGCATTATATGGGCTTAAGTAAGCCCCAAGAGCTTGGTATGAGCGCCTTCAGTACTTCCTCATTAAGAAGGGATTTACCATTGGGAAGGTCGACACCACACTATTCACCAAGAAGCTTGATGGGCATATCTTCATTTGTCAAGTTTATATTGATGATGTCATCTTTGGATCATCAAATGAAGATTCTTGCAAAGAATTTGGTGAATTGATGTCGAAGGAGTTCGAGATGTCAATGATTAGAGAGCTTACATTCTTTCTTGGTTTTCAAGTCAAGCAAATGAGAGAAGGTATTTTCATCTCTCAAGAGAAATATACAAATGATCTTCTCAAGAGATTCAAGATGGATGCATGTAAGCCAATCAAGACACCAATGCCAACTAATAGACATCTCAACCTAGATGAGGGAGGTAATAAGGTTGATCAAACTCTCTACCGCTCTATAATTGGTAGCTTGTTATATTTAACCGCATCTAGGCCCGACATCATGTTTAGTGTGTATATGTGTGCTAGATTTCAAGCTAATCCTAAGGAAACTTATTTAATTGCCGTAAAAAGAATCCTTAGGTATCTTAAGCACACACCAAGCATTGGCCTTTGGTATCTCAAAGGAGCTAGATTTAAATTAATTGGCTATTCCGATTCAGATTATGCCGGATGCAAAGTTGATAGAAAAAGCACATCCGGAGGGTGCCATTTGCTTGGTAGATCACTTGTGTCTTGGTCCTCCAAGAAACAAAATAGTGTGGCCTTATCCACTGCCGAAGCGGAATACATTGCCGCGGGTGCTTGTTGTGCACAAATACTTTATATGAAACAAACTTTGCTAGACTATGGTGTAGTTCTAGAAAAGGTACCTCTTTTGTGCGATAATGAAAGTGCGGTATAACTTGCAAATAATCCGGTTCAACACTCTCGCACCAAGCACATAGATATCCGCCATCACTTTCTTAGAGATCATGTTGCTAAAAATGAAATTATAGTAGCTCACATATCCTCTCAATAGTCTACTGTACAAATTTCATACAATTTGCATAAGTATAGCCGCCTCTACAAAAAAGACAATTTGCTATTGCAAGAAATCATGTGAGAGCGAGATAAACCAATAACTCACTCATACTTCATCCAATACTCATAAAATTTTTACCACACATCAACTATCACATTAGTAGCATGCCACAAAAATTTGACTTCATTTGGAGCCCTAGATCTGTAGTTATGGAAAATAACAAATTCAACTAGCATTACAACCTTACTACACAAATCTATTTTTATAGCAAAATATTTAAACTAAAACATGCCATATTATAGATCTAGTGCATATACAATTTCAGAAGGATTCCAAAAAGTCCTCATTTACTATTTTATGATTTTTATACTAATTACTATGAATTTTCAAAGTTCATCATTCAAATCTGCCTAAATCAAAGAAAAAGGGATCTAAATCTTGCATCGAGGACCCTGAAGTTTCCACAAACAAAACCCGAACAAACAGATCCTTTACTGCACTATTCATATGAGTCACTGATTCATCATTTAACCCCCTAGAAAACACCACATTCACAAGCGTGGTCCTCCTTCTTCTTCCTCACGACGGCAGCACAGGGAGTGGCCGGACTCGCTGCTCCGGCCGGCTGAGGCGGCGCCGACGGCGTGCTGCTGCAGGCTTCGGCTGAGGCAGATCCAAGCACGCTTCTAGGTGACCGCAGCATGGCCAGAGGTGGCCTATGGCCTGCTGGCCGCGTGAGCAGGCGGGACGCCGGCGGCTGCTCCGGCGGCGACGGCACTACGGCGGCCATGGCGATAGGAAAAGGGGCACAGGAGGGGCGACAAATGACGATGAAGGTGGTGGTGCACTCGGTAGGATCAGAGAAGGCTTGGAGGTGGAAGAACGATAGCGGTGCAGGAGCTTCACCGCTCGGCAATGGCAGCCATGGCCGTAGGTCGGCGCAGAGCGACTGGCGAAGCAAGAAGCGGCAGCGCGAGTGAGAGGAAGGAGTGTGGAAGCTCTGGCGCTCGTTATGGAGTAGCAACGCACGAGGCGGCGCGTGGCACTGAGGTGGGACGCGCATCAATAATGGAGGGCGTGCTCTGCTGCATGGGCGATGCGTTGACCTTCTGCCGAACACCTGGCGTGCGTCGGTGTGGGTGAGGTGGGGAGCCGATTTGGGCTGCTTACGGGCCGAATCAGACCTTGGGCCAAAAATGAAGTTTGCTCATATCGGCCTGCTCTACCTTTTTCATTAAGGCACTTAGGTCATTTGAGCAACATAACAGTGGATACTTAATCTCCAAGATAATAGCATCAGCGCGTTGACAGCGATGAACAAAAGCCCAAATTGATGGTCAAAACGAAGTCCAACGAGTGCCATCATTATACATGCTCATATCCATCACGTATACTCCAACTTTTATTTTGGGACCTGGTCATGTTGCTTGACAAAATCATGAGAACACGAGATGCCAATGTCGACGACGATGAATTCCAGACTTACAAAAATTCTAAGTACCGAAAACAGCTGTCGATTCAAAGTTTGAGCCTCGATTTGACTTAGTTCCAAGTTGATATGGCTCTTGGTCCAAAAACAAAGTTTATTCTATTCTAATCAATCTTCAACTTTTGTTTAAGGTGCAACTCCATGCAAGGAGTGTAAGTGATTGGTCAACACCGGTCAAATTACCATCACAGTAAATCTCAAATAAGAGTTTTTGACCGATTGAGGCATTTTCTTGACTTCTGCTCCACATGAACCCTTCATGACTTTTGTTGTAGAGTTCAATTAGAGTCAATTGGGTAAGGCAGAAAGGTTTGATTGATGACCTATACTTCCATTCACTTAATAAAGCAATCCAAGACAGATTATAACTTATCATTTCATGTGACTTCTTGATTCCAAACTTCATGAAACTTTTCCGATCATTCATGTGGGTGGAAATTAATGTGAGACACATGAAATAAGCACCTTCAACATTACTTAGGTAAATATCCGAAAAGGGCCAATATGCAAGCAAAGGTGTGTTGCCCGAATTTAAGTTGGAGCTCACTCTTGTAGATTTGATCTTGGCACCTTCATCACCACTTAACATGCCATGTTTGAGTTCAAACCCATTGCTTAACTGGTGACAAACACCTAGGGTGTTACATGGGGTATCGCGAAGGCTTGACTCACATACAGTTGTGGCTTATCAACTCTCTGATGCAGCAGACAATATTTGACATCTGGAATCTTCTTCTTTGTTAGAGATGGAGGACACTATTGCAAAGGGCTTCGGAGGTCATAGGTAGCTACCATATGCCCACTGGATCACTTTTCTTATTCACATGGCAGTTACTATGAGGCCACCAGAGATGCTTGCAGAGTATAGTGGTGCTACGACTGAGTTCTCTGCCTATAACATGACACAGATGATCCAGCATAGTACACCTACAACACCTAGTCAGCCACGTCATCGTCCTGATGTGCCAGAGTTTGTAGCCCAGTAGGATGATATTATTAGGGGCATTGCAGGTACAGAGGAGGAGTAGCTTGCTCAGCAGGAGGGGATGGTCATGAGCGACCCTAGTGATAGTTCTGATGATGACTACCAGCCCATTCCTCAGATGTCTCCATGACGACATGATAATGAGGCCGGTAGCTCCAGTTCAGCGCCACCTACCCTGTAGACAGACCCCGCTCTCCTTGCTATACTTGAGCGGATGAGGCAGGACCAGGCACGCTAGGCTCAGGAGACAGCTGCTACATTTGCATAGTTTCAGGCTCGACAGGATGAGTTCCAATAGCAGCAGCAGGAGATCCAGCAGCAGCAGTTGGCTATTCAGCAACAGACGCAGGCTCTACAGCAACAGCAGCAGGCCATGCACCAGCAGTAGATCCTCATGCAGCAGCAGCTTCTTGGATTTATGCAACATGTTGTGACTGCTATTGGGGCTCCATCGCCACAGCCTTCGCCCCAGCTTGGTCAGATTACCACCACTACAGTGACTCCATCTCTACAACCTAGTGGGATTTAGAGTCAGGGACAACCACCAGCATAGTTTGCTTCACCTACAGAGCAGGTGTCTCAGTGGTTTGCCTCGCCAGTGCTAGCCCCGCAGTTCACACGTCTTCAGATGGGCTTCACACCGGCTGAGATGTCATCGCTACTAGTGCTAGAGACCACAGTGTCCAGGAGCCTTGATGCTTCCTTTAGTGAGTTGACAGGGCACCCTACACCGCCAGACCTATATGTCTCTGTACCTCCCACCATTGCTCCAGTGACAGGCACGACAGAGACACTCCCTTCCTTAGTGGCATCATCAGAGCCAGCTGCTTCAGTCATACCAGCACAACCTACAGCAGCTCCAGTCCTTGATCTGACCCAGTTTGCTTCAGCATCGCTTCCAGCTTCAGAGTGTCAGTCAGCTTAGAGCTCTGGATCAGATGATGATGGCACCCGGTTCCAGCTTGCTCCTCGTACCTCAGCGCTCGGCTCATCCGCTGCAGCCCCGCCAACCGACCCTTAGGTTTTGGTGTTTGACGCCAAAGGGGGAGAGGGTTCGAGTATGCTAGTCTTAGGGGAGCGACATTTTTAGGGGGAGCTTAGTTTTTATATTAGCTTATCTATTACATTTGGAGTTTTTATGTGTGTGATACACTATTATGCATTCATCGTGTGTTTACTTTTATGCATTAAACTATATCTATGTGATAGTGATATCTACGTGATCGTGATATATGACATGTGTGCTCTCTACTTTGAATTACTTATATGTCATAGCACTTATGCTATGCTCATTTGCTTTTGCTTCCGCGTTTTACTCTGATGCAAATGAGCTTTATTACTTGTACTCAAGCTTATTTCGTATCTTTTGAGTACATCATGTTGGCTTGGGTCATATAAGCTTGCCTAACACTTTTGTTCTTAGTGACAAAAGCTTATATGATCTAAGCATGTTAAAAGCCTCATCTCTTTCACATACTCGAGGTAGTATTGTCATCAATCACCAAAAAGGGGGAGATTGAAAGCATCTAGGCCCCTAGTTGGGTTTTGGTGATTAATGACAATACATGATTACTGTGACTAACGTGTGTTTTGTAGAGTTAATTAAGTTAGGTCACGATAATGGAGATCGATTGGGCAATCAAGGTGGTCATGCCTCTACGATGGAAATCGTTTTGGTTTTCAAGGGATGGACGACAAGCTTAAGGATGGACTAGTTCTAAGTGTCGTTTGGAGTTGGAGAGACACTTAGAGTAGTTTAGGACTTTGTTTTTCCTTTGGCCGTACTATTAAGGGGGGTATGGATGGGTAGCTTGACCTAGGTGAGTCTAGTGAGTTAGGTGTGGTGTACACTTGTTAAAAGTAGCAGTAGGTAGCTCCAAAACAGCCCTTAGATCCAATGGAGCAAACTTCATTCACGTATGATCGAGAGTTGGAAGTGAATGGAGGGTCAAATATTGACCGGACGCTGGTTCCAGGCTGACCGGACACTGGCACAGAGTCCGATCAGTTCATTTGACCAAGGTGAAATCGTCTGGTGCGACCGGTGGCTGAGAGGTGAAGTGATCGGACACTGAGAGCCTGCGTCCGGTCAACTCCAGTAAGGTTCTAGAGAGGGAAAATCGTGATCGGACGTGTCCGGTCAACACTGATCGAACGCTAGCCAGTGTTCGGTCACACTGTAAACACTGGAGTTCGGGGTGTACTAACCGGAGCGTCCGATCAACATGACCGGAGCGTCTGGTCACCCCGCAGAGGCACATAACGGTTCAGTTTTTAGCCCATGTTATAAATAGAACCTCCACTCGTGTGTGGGGGTACTATTGCTCATTCCAACAGCTGAGAAATACCTTAGAGAGTGCCAAGAAGAGCAAGGTCCTAGTGAGGTGATTGAGATATGAGAATCCCAAAGAGAGCCCTCATTAGTAAGATCAAGAGTTGCAAAGTGTGCATCCACCTTTCTCATTAGGCTTGTCATGGTCAAGTGAGAGTTCGTGCTTGTTACTCTTGGTGATCGCCATCACCTAGACGGCTTGGTGGTGATTGGGAGCTTGGTGATCATCCGGAGAGCTTGTTACTCTAGGTGATCGCCCTCATTAGTAAGTTGTGAGCGGTTGTGGGTGATTCACCGTGATGATGTCTCAAAGAATCAACCTGTACCTAAGGGGTCGGGCGAGACGGAGCACGAACCCAAGGGGTTGGGCGAGACAGAGCCTGCGGTGTTGGGGTCGGGCGAGACAGAGCACAAACCCAAGGGGTCGGCCGAGGCGGAGCCTGTGGCCTCGGGGTCAGGTGAGATGGAGCCCGCGGCCTTAGGGTCGGGCGAGAAGGAGCCTGTGACCTTAGGATAAGGCAATAGCTTTTAATACATCTTGCTCCATCCAGAGAATTCAGCGTGGGCACTAACTTCCTTGCTTTGGGTATCCCTACTATCAATATCCGACAGTAGCCCCGAGCCTACGGAGGAGTAGCATACTCCTTTCGAGGCTCTTCCGGACAGGAGGACTCTGAGGGTCTTGGCCTTCTTTTTGTGGCTCACGGTGCGTCTTGGTAGGACGGCGGTTCCCTTTTGTCGTGGTCGGTCTGCTTGGGGGCATGTAACCGTAGGATTCGGCAGGTCGGAAAGATTTTTCTTAAACCCGGTCCCCTAGGATCCGATCAGTCCGGCATCGTACTACGACCGCGCGTTCGGTCTCCTTGTGAGTCCAACTTTCCTTGAGCCCCCGTGCATAGCAGGGGTCTAGTCGAGGGTCGGCTCGTCTTCGTGATCATCGTCCCTCGAGCATTATTTTTGAAAAACGGAGGGGATGAGACGTGCCATGTTTTTTCCTCGATGGACGAAACATGGTGCTCGGTGAGCTATTAACGGGCTAGTCCAATTAGGTACTGGCTTCCTGTTCACGGGGATCCAGCATGGCTCAGCTGGTTACCGATTCTAGACTCTTGGCGACCAGTCCATATAGTTCTTGGGTCCGTTCGGCCGGTCCCGAGGGCTCGTTGCCTTTCTTCGAGGAAAAACCCATGGACTAGGAACTGACCAAGACTCGAATGTGGGCGGGATGCCCGCAGCCCTCGTGCACCTAGGTACTGGCCGCCTAGTGGGCCCATCCTCGCCCCCTCGCTCTAAGGGTGCCCTAGAGTGGCTGTGAACCTGTCGGTGGGCCAGCCTTTGAACTCCTGGTCCTGAATGGGCCATAGGAGTGTTTTTAGCTCTGGATCCCTTCTTACCTATGACGATTCTTGGCCCATTGAATGAGTGAACCATCATCCGGCATATCCTTCAAGGGCGCGGCTAGAGATAGCGTGTGCATGATCTTCGGAGGAACGTGACGGGACGCGGCGTAGCGGTCATGTGGACCTAGGCGGATGGTTCACCCATTCGCCCTACTCCGTCCTATAAATAGCGGCCTCCCCCTTCATGTTTCTGCACACCAAAACCGCAGCCTTACCCTCTCTGTTTCTCTACCACCGCTGTTTGGTTCTGCCGTGCTTACTAATCCACCGCCGATGCCCTAGATCCATAGCTTTCGCTTCTCCGCAGCCGCCTCCATCCTCCATGGATTCGTGGTATCGCTCTGATGTTACCTATGCGCGCATGGAAGGCCTCGTAAAGCATGTTCTACTCTGCGGGAGGGCCGATGCAGCGGAGTGGCTTGTGCCCGGCCACGAGGATGCACCGGCGCCGCCCGACGGCTATGTCGTCTCCTTCGCGCTCTTCCATGACCGCAGACTCGCGGTTCCTCCTCACCTGTTCTTCTGGGGTCTTCTGCAACACTATCTGATCAAGTTGTAGCACTTGAACCCCAATAGGATCTAGCACATCGTGGCCTTCATCGCGATGTGCGAGGGGTACCTGGGGATCGAGCCCCAGTTCGAGCTCTAGAGATATTTCTTCTCCATCTCCTTGATCAAGAAGAAGGACAGAAGCCAGGAGACCCTGGTGCCGATGGGATGTACGGGCATGCACCTCTAGGGGTAGTGGGTGGCCGAGTATATGCCCTGCTAGCTCTCTAGATCCAATAAGGGGTGGCACTCATATTGGTTCTACCTGAAGAATGACCCTGCCGCTCCCTTGTCGATCTTCTCCAGGCGTTTGATCGAAGAGGTGTCATCGTCATGGTCGTGGGGGCCACCCATCAAGGAGGAGAAGAGGATACACGACCTCCTCAAGGCCATCATGTTCCTAAAGACCCATGGCCTTCGCAGGACTAGCATCATCGGGGGGTATCACGAGAGGAGGGTGGCGCCCCTAATGGCGCGTGTTCTCCTGCTGTACGGGATGATGCCCGACGCGCAACTCATCAGGACGACGCTCGTCCAGGGGCTACTCCATGATAGTGAGGTTGTGTAGCATGTCAAGGAGGCCACAGGGGAGGCCAACGTCGTGTTCCTAATCTTGGGGCATCCCGTGATGCGGCCGGAAGCGGGCTTCATTGAGCTGCTCGCAGGGTCGCCTTTAGGAACTCTGTCGCGCCGCTGCCAGAGCATGCGGCCATGGGGGCAATGAACCATGCCACAAATGAGCAACAGAAGAAGAAGAAGGATGATGAGGAGAAGAAACAACAGTCAAAGCAGCGAGCGAAGCTGCAGTGAGGGAAACGGCGTCAAGGCTCATCAGAAGAAGAGGAGGAAGAAGAAGAGGGGAGGAGGAAGATGACGGCTCCATGTCGCCCATCCCATAAGATGATCTAGCCACCGGGGCCGAGGACTCACCTTTGCCATAGGCGGGGCCCTTCCCATGGCATGTCGTGAGGCAGGAGGGGGAGGACGCGCCCCCAAAGCCGGTGAAATCAAGCTGCCCCGCCCCATCCGGGCCTTCGATGGTGGCCTCAAAACTAGTGGAGTCAGGCCTTCTTGCCTCATCTGGGCCTTCGACGGTGGCCTTGGAGCCAGTGGAAATAGGTCATCTGCTCCGTCCGAGCCCTCGGCGGCACCTCCGGAGTCGATGGGAGGTGGCCATTTCGATTTGTTTGATCCCTTCAAGCCGAGGGAGAACTTGAAGTGGCAATGTGCCGATGAGGAGTTGCTGGGGTCAGGGCAAGCCAACCTCAAAACATCCTCGTATGATGGCATCAAGGTGAGTCGAGAGTTTTTGTCATCCTTTTGTCCTAACGAATTTTTGCCACAAACTGACTGCCATGTCCCTTGCAGCGTCGGAGGACTGGGACCGTCCTATGGATTGCTCTAGAAAAGATCCTCCTCTAGCAGACGCGCCAGGAGCTGGCTATCGCCATGCTGGTGGAGAGCGTGAGTGGTGTTAGAACGGCCACAGCATCGACCGGGAAGGCACAACCGATGGCTGTGTCCACGGGAGAGCAGGCGAAGGAGGGCGCATCCAGGGCGCCCATGGCAGGCATGGCATGGCTAGTCGTGTCCTCAACGTTGCAGGCGGAGGAGGCATGGCCGGAGCCACCATCCGTCCAGGTGGCCGTGTCCACGGTGGGGCAGACGGAAGGGGGCACACTCGAGGCATCCTTCGCAGATGCGGCGATAGGGCAGGCCTCCATGTCCGCGTCACCCACCCCCTCTATCACTAGAGGAGTCGCTCTAGAAGAGCTACCGCCGCCATAGAGGTCGGCGCCACTTGAGGTCGGCGCGGGGACATCCCGGTCTCTGGTCCGGGTGGCGCCCTTGATGAAGCGACAGAGGAGAGGGAATGGGGGAGCATCCACACGGAGGTTGGGGACACGGTTCGCCAGGTATCATATGACCATGCTTCTGTCCCCCATGTTCTCTTTCATGCCTCTGAGTCTTGTCTTCTTTGCAGGTCCTTATGGCCCGTAGCCAGGAGAAGTCCCAACTCCTTACTAAGGAGACGCAGCGGAGTGAGGTGTTGTTTGCACAGCTCGCTGCCGCCCGTTAGGTGGCTGAGCTTGCCCCTATCGCCCAGGAGGTGGCTGACCTCTGAGTCAGGGAGATGGACGCTCGCAACAACGCCCGTGAGGCTGAGGAGAAGCTCGTGACCCTGATTGAGAGGGCGCGCACGGACGCCATGGAGGCCGAACAGCTATGGAAGGAGCGGGACAATTTGCTCTGGGCTATAGAGGAGCTCCATACGAGGACTGAGCTGGCTTGCCAGGAGCACATCGATGCTCAGTAGCGGGTCGGCCACCTCGAGAAGGAGCTCCGAAGGGAGTGGGACCTAAAGGTTGCAGCCGATGGCATATCCGCTGAGCTCATCGTGGAGGTCAGGCAGCGCCAAGAGGAGGTCTAGTGCCTGGAGGCTGAGGTGACCCAGCAGCACAATGAGGTGCACAGGCTTCGGGCATACGTGGACGGTAAGTCCCCGGTTTCCCTTGTCTTTCTCCTTGGAATCCATGGTAAGCCTTTCGACACGGTCGGTATGTGACTTTGGCAAGTCTCGATGACAAGCTTAGGGCAGAGGTGGTGAGGAGCTATGGCCTAGAGAAGGAGCTTAGTGAGGTGAAGGACACCCTCTAGATAGAGAGTGATGAACATGACAACCTGCATGTCACCGTCCAACTGGTTTGCGATGAGCTTGAGCTAGCTCCGGAGCAGGAGTTAAGCTCCCTCATGGTTCGCGCCACCTAGATTATGGACTAGGCATGTGATATGGTGAGGGGCACGCTTTGCTTTGGCATTCACCAATCGTTATCGCCCGTTCTCATTACGAGAACATTGATCTAGTGACGATGAGCCAAGGCTTCGTGCCCATCTATACCGATGCTGAGCTGGACGTCATCGAGGAGGAGGTGGCCCCCCTAGAGCATGACCTTTCTACCAAGATAGAAGATGAAATCATCCCTCTGAGGGGTTAGTTTAGTTAGATAGGTCGGGCGACACATTTATAATAAGCGGACAAGTTCCATCCCTTTTGTTTTGTTTAAACAAGTCTATTCTTTTGTTTTGGTTTGAACAAATTTGTTCTTCCTCCCTTTTTATGTGTAAAAAAGGGGTTAGTGTGTTCTGACCCTTCCTTTTGTTAAGACTATAGAGCTCAAGGTGTGGACAAGAAAACTCTGGTCATGCTGGTAAGCAAGAGTGCCATAGCCACTGGGGCATAGGTTTCTTGCCGTCCGACCAGTTTTACTCGATGTTCGTTTCCGCAAACCTTGCATCTAGGTTTTTAACGTCAGAAAGGGTTGGGCACCGTGACTATTTTAGAAAGGGTATATATATGCCTTTATCTATATATACCCTTATCAGCCCCCGAGTGAGACCCGACCCCTTGCCGTTGCTGGGGTCGGGTTTCACTAAAGATCAAGGAGACGATAGCGAAAACTGATAGGAGAAAGCATTTTTGTTTTAGAAACATTATTTTTAGTTTTTGTATGTACCTCCCTAGGATCCGAGCCATGGTTCTGTGATCGCGCATTCGGTCTCCTTGCGAGTCCAACTTCCCTCGAGCCCCCATGCATTGTAGGGGTCCAATCGAGGGGTAAGCTTGTCTTAGTTATTGTCACCCTATCCGCGGTTTCCGTAACCGGAGGGGTTGAGCTAACATCACTTGCCTCGATGGCTCGAATGTCGCGCTCGATGAGCTCGCTAATGGGCATGTTCATGTGGAATCCATGTCCATCGTTCGTAATGGGGTCGGCTAAGTCCTTATGTGGCATTCCACTGCTCCTTAACCCGCCTCCCGGTAGATGCCCGAGTCATCCTAGAGACCGACTCAGGTGGCCCACTAGCCTCCCCTCGATCAAGATTCTATGGGCATAGCTCAAGGTTAGGATCAAATGAGAAGGTCAAGATGACCCTATCCGCTTTTGAGCAGGTTGGGCAAAGGCCGCTAGGGCTCATCTACGTTTTCTCCACTGGCTCTGTTCAATGCGAGGTGGCCTTGAGCCCTTCGTGAGCCGGCCTTCGAACCTCGGTCGGTCGCCGCTGATGTTGAATGAGACGACTACCGCTTCATGATGCCATGCGAAGCGGTGTGATGCAATGTTGCATATATGATGCTTGGATGTATGAGAATGGATGAATGAATGCTCATGCACTGGAAAAATAAAGTGTGGGTTGGTAAAGTTACCTCGATGGCTCGAGTGAGGGTTCGGAGAGCTCTTATCGGATATATCTGAGTGGAATCCCGGGTCCATCATTCGTGATGGAGTCGGCATAACCCGCATGGGGCATCCAATTGCTCCTTACCCGTCTCTCGGCAATGGCCCGAGCCGTTCGATCGACTTGGGTGACCTGCTGGGACAAGACTTACCTTGATGGCTTGAGTGATGGGTTCGGGGAGCTCTTATCAGATATGTTCGAGTGAAATCTGATTCCGTTGTTCGTGACGGTGTTGGCATAACCTGAATGGGGCATCCTACTGCTCCTTACCCGTCTCTCGGCAGTGGCTCGAGCTGTCCGATCGACTTGGGTGACCCGCTGGTGTAGGACTTACCTACAGAGATAGAGGATGAGATCACCCCAAGAAATTAGTGAGGCAGATAAGCCAGGTAGTGAACTCATAATAAGTGGACAAGCTCTTTAATTTCGTTATGGCCAAACAGATTTTTAGCCCTTCTCCCCTTTTTATATAAAAAGATTAATGCATTCCAACCAATTCTATCGTTAAGGCTGTAAAGCTCAGGGTGCGGGTGAACAAACTCTGATCACGCTGGTGAGCAAAAATGTCGTAGCCGCTGGGGCATAGGTTTCTTGTAGTCCGACCAATTTTACTTAGTGTTCGTTTCCGTAACCCTTGCTTCTAGATCTTAACGTGAGAGAGGATCAGGCACAGAGAATGTTTGCCAGGTGGATATACTCTTAAATGCATTCTGACTCTTTCCGTAGTTAAGGCAAAAGAAGCTCAAGGTGTGGGAAAAAACTCTGATCACGTCAGTGAGCAAAAACACCGTAGCCACTGGGGTGTAGGTTTTTTGCAGTCTGACCAGTTTTACTCATCGTTTGTTTCCGCGACCTTCGCTTCTAGGTCTTAACGTGAGAAAGGGTTGGGCATTGTGAATGTTTACCAAATAGATATGCTCTTATCAGCCCCCAAGTGAGGCATGAACCCCTGTCGTTGTCAGGGTCGGGTGTCACTAAAGATCAAGGAGTTGATAGCGAAACTGATAAGAGAAAGCGTGCATAAATTAAGGGTAAAAGCGACGTAGCTGTTCGATGTTTCAGGCATTGACGAAGACTTCACCGTCGATGGTCTTAAGCTTGTAGGTGCCTGGTCGGAGCACCTCCGCAACGACATACGGTCCCTCCCATGGCGAGAGAGAGCTTTGTGGTGGTTCTTGTTGCTCTAGACGAGGCGGAGCACTAGGTCCCTGACGTAGAAGTCCCGATCGTGCACTCGACGGCTGTGGTATCAGCGCAATGCTTGCTAGTACTTGGCCAAGCAGAGAAGGGCAACATCACGCACTTCATTTAGCTGGTCCATGACATCCTCGAGGGATGCCTTGGCTCCCTGTTCATTGTATGCCCTGACCCTCGGCGTTCCATAATCGAGGTCGATTGGAAGGATAGCCTCGGAATCGTAGACCATGAAGAATGGTGTGTAGCCGGTGGCCTGGCTAGGGGACGTCCTCAGGCTCTAGAGCACCACGGGAAGCTCCATGACCCATCGTCTGCCAAACTTGTTCAACTGGTTGAAGATCCTAGGCATGAGGCCTTATAGGACCATGCCGTTTGTGTGCTCAACCTGCCCATTCGTGCGGGGTGCGCCATGGTGGCCCAATCAACGTGGATGTGGTATTCATCGCAGAATCGGAGGAACTTCTTCCCGGTAAACTGTGTGCCGTTGTCCATTATAATGGAGTTCGGGACTCCAAAACGATGGACGATTTCAAGGAAGAACAACACGGCTTGCTCGGACTTGATCGTGGAGATCGGTCGAGCCTCTATTCACTTTGTAAACTTGTCTACGGTGACAAGCAAGTGTGTATAGCCCCCGGGCGCCCTCTTGAGAGGTTCGACCAGATTGAGCCCTTAGACCACGAATGGCCACACGAATGGCCAGGTGGGTCTGCCGAGCATAGTATTGACACCCTTCATAGGTGCGCACGATCTATTCAGCGTCGGCTACTGCGGTTGGCTAGTAGAAGCCTTGTCGAAACGCATTTCTAACTAGAGTCCTTGGTGTGGCATGGTGCCTATAGTCCCCACCATGGATATCACTCAGCAACCGCTTTCCTTGTTCAATGGGGATGCAGCGCTGTAGGATCCCGATGTGGCTTCGCCTGTAGAGCTTACCCTCAACAAGGACAAAGGACTTAGCGCGATGCGTGAGCCATCAAGCCTCCGTTTTGTCCCTCGGCAGCGCTTCACGGAGGAGGTAGTTGAGGTAAGGCGTCCACCAGTCGGCCAGAGGGTCAGGCCCTATCATTGGATCCTCGTCAAGCTCCATGACTTTGGGGTTGGATGGAGCCATTGGCTAGTTAGCCCCCGAGCCAGGGCAGGCGGCTCATCACCGATCTATTCTAGCTCCTCATAGTGGACCGAGGGCTTGTACTGATCAGCTGGCGAAGACGTCCATCGGCATCGGCTCTCGGCCGGATGCCATTTTCGCTAGCGCGTCGGTCACCTCGTTGAGACGCCTCGGGATATGATTGAGCTCGAGACCGTCAAACTTGTCTTCTAGCTAAGAGTTGTGGCAGCTTGATTCCTTCATGACTTGGTCGATGACCAGCTGGGAGTCGCCCCGGACATCAAGCCATTGGATACCCAACTCGATGGCGATGCATAGGACGTTGATGAGTGCCTCATACTTGGCCAAATTGTTGGAGGAGAGGAAGTGGATGCGAACCATGTACCTCATGTGTACCCCGAGGGGTGAAACGAAGACTAGCCCCACGCCGGTGCCTTTCTTTATCAGCGATCCATCGAAGGACATCGTCCAGTACTCTTGGTCGATGACTGCCGGTGACATTTGGACCATGGTCCACTCTGCAACGAAATCAGCCAGCACTTGGGACTTGATGGCCGTCCGAGGGGCATATGAAATGCCTTGACTCATCAGCTCGAGTGCCCACTTCATGATTCTTCCTATGGCATCCTGATTTTGGATGACCTCACCGAGATGGAAGGACATCATGACTGTCACTGCATGCGACTCGAAGTAGTGACGCAACTTCCTCTTAGCGATAAGGACGGTGTACAGGAGTTTCTAGATTAGAGGATAGCGAGTCATAGAATCGGGCAAGACCTCGCTAATAAAGTACATGGGACACTATACTTTGAGGTCGAGTCAACTACTTGATCTATGCGCGGCAAAGGAAATGGATCCTTTGGACACGCTTTGTTGAGACCCTTGTAGTCAACACACATTCTCCATTTCCCACTATTTTTTCATACAAAAATGGGATTGGCTAACCACTCAAGGTGGTATACTTCCTTGATAAACCCGACTGCTAAAAGCTTCGCAATCTCCTCACCGATGGCCCTGCGTTTCTCCTCGTTGAAGTGACGCTGGCGCTGCTTTATTAGCTTAGAGCCTGGCCTAATCTTCAAGGCATGATCGACGAATTCTCTCGGAATGACTGACATGTCTAAGGGTTTCCATGCAAAGATGTCTCTGTTGACACGGAGGAAATTGGCGAGCGCGCTTTCCTATTCGGAGGAAAGCATGGTGCTAATGTGCACCACTTTGCCCTTAGAGCCACTAGGGTCTATGAGGACCTCCTTAGCGCCCTCTACTAGGCTTGAAGGACCCGGCCGACCGCTTGGGGTCGGGCGCTTCTTAGACGATCTCCTCCCTAATGGCCATAAACTCTTTGGAGGTAACAATTGCCATGGCATGTTCGCAGCACTCAACCTCACACTCGTAGATGCGCTGGAAGGAGGTGCCGATGGTGATGACCCCACATGGACCTAGCATCTTCAACTTTAGATAGGTGTAGTTGGGGATGGCCATGAACTTCGCGTAGCATGGACGTCCCGGGATGGCATGGTAGGTCCCGTGGAAACCGATCACCTCGAAGGTAAGGGTCTCCATCCTATAATTGGTTGAATTCCCGAAGGTGATGGGCAGATCAATCTGTCCAAGTGGTACGGCCTGCTTTCTAGGTACGATGCCGTGGAAAGGCGCCCTAGTTGGTTGGATGCGTGATCGGTCGATGCCCATGGCGTCGAGCATTTCAGAGTACATGATGTTGAGGCTGCTGCCTCCATCCATCAGCACCTTGGTGTGCCGCTTCATGCCGATGATCGGGTCGACCACGAGCGGATATCTTCCTGGCTGTGAGACGCTTTCTGGGTGGTCGGTCCGATTAAAGGTTATGACGTACTCCAACCATCGGAGGAAGGAAGGCGTGACTGGCTCGGCCAGTATAGACCTCGCGGCGTGCAAGCTTCTGGCGGCGCCTGGAGTCATAGGCCATCGACCCTCCGAAGATCATGAGGCAGCCATCCAGCACTGAAATCTACCATCTTTCCCCTTGGCGTCGTATGCGGCTGGCTTGGGCTCCTTCCTATGATCCCCCTTGTTGGAGCCTCCTGGACAAGAACTGCTTCATGAGGACGTAGTCCTTGTATAGGTGCTTGATGGGAAGGCATGGTTCGGGCATGGCCCTTCGAGTAGCTTCTCAAAGTGGTCTAGGGTACCCTCAGTGGGCTTGACCCCCTTGCGGTTGGTAGTGGCCACGAGCGAGCCCTCGCACCGCTGCTTGTTCTTCTTCTTGTTGGGGCGATTGGAGGCGCCTTCGCCGGCGTCCTCATCCTGCTTTGCCTTGCCCTTGGGGTGGTCAAAAATTGCCCCGACCGCCTCCTTGCCCGAGGCATGGCTGGTGGCGATGTCAAGGAGCTCCTTGATGGTTCGTAGGCCCTTATGTCCTAGCTTGTGAACCAGAGACTGAAGGTGGTCCCAGATAGAAAAGCTCCTATGACGTCGGCGTCAGCGACTTTGGGCAGCTCATTGCACTACTGGGAGAAGCGCCAGATGTACCCACAAAGAGTTTCCCCGAACTTCTATCAGCAATTTTTGAGATCCCATGGGTTCTCAGGATGCAATATGTGCCCTAGAAGCTGCGCACAAAGATCTCTTTTAGGTCCGCCTAACTTTGGATTCGGTTGGGTAGAATGTGTTCCAACCACGTTCGTGCTGAATCGGCCAAGAGCAATGGAAGGTTGTGGATAATGAAATTGTTACTATCTGCTCCACTAGCTTGGCAAGCAAGCCGATAATCCTTGAGCCATGGTCCGGGTTCGTTTCCCCAAAGTATTTCGGGATGTTGGTCGGCGGTCGGTACCGCGGTGGGAAGACAACGTTGAGGATGTGTCGGCCAAAGGCCTAAGGTCCTGGCAAGTTAGGGTCGAGCTTCAGTCCTTGCCGTTGTTGAAGCGTTCGCTACAATGAGGGTGGTAGCCACGGCTAGCCTCCAACCTCTCATTGCCGTGGGCACGCCTACGGGCATCTAGGGTGTCACGCGCCTTGCGGTGGAGGCCGAGACGCTCATGCACCAGGGCTACGGCACGTGGCCTACCGCCTTGCTGTGCCTGGTGGACTGACACGTCCTTGTCGGGTCGCTCTGAGGGCATGCGCTGGCTAGCGTTGAGCTCGCATCGTCGGGACAACGAGCTATCGGCCTACTGCGCCGCCGCACGCTCGACTAGCGTGCGAATCTTGTGATGGGCCCAATGATCCTCAGGTGTTGTGGGCTTCGAAAGCCCTCGAAGTAAGGCCGCTGTGGCAGCGATGATCTGGCTTGCCTGGGTGAAGTGTGGGAGGGCTTCATCGTCCTCGATGATCATCGATTCATGTCGCAGCCACGGCGCTCGCACGCCCACCATCTCCATGGCGCTCGAGCTCCGCACATTCCTGCTCGAGCTAGAGTCATGCTTCTTCGAGCTCTTTGTGCCGTGCCCTCAGCTGCTCTACCAGCAAGCGAGGTGGGGCCCCTACGTCCCCCTCGACCTCGTCGTCGAGGTCGTTTGTTGGGGTAGCCCCTCCCTCATGGATGCTTTCGACATATCCCTCAGGGGTACCTACTATAAAACATTCTCGTAGGGGGTGATGGCTCCCCCTGCTGGTGCTAGAGTTGGAGGGTGACTCCGATTCTCCTGCCAGAAGGTCATGGAAAGATTCCATGATATATTTAGTCATCCCCACAAACTCATCGTCCATAGGGGATGGGGGCGTGCGCTACGCCACAAGGTGGCCAACGGTTTCTACGGCGTTGCATAGACCAAACGGCAGCGTTGTCGGGTGCTCTGGATGCGGCATTCCGAGGAGATCGGCTCTCCTCTGGCAACCTGCGTCATGACGTTGGTGAATGAGAAGGTGAGGCGGGGTAGGTCCTCTTGGGACGGTCGGGGTCCCAGGAAGGCATCGAAGCTGGCGCTCTAGCCTCCCGTAATCGAAGTCGAGGAACTGGTTGCTCCCCGGGGTGTGGGCCTCCGGTGCGTGCAGCCGTAGCTCCTCAAGCGCCTTGACGATCATGTCGAGTCTGGCGAAGTGAAGAGGTCGGACGGTGATGGGAGACGCACCAACTCTCCCTCTGTCGTGACGATGAAGTCCAGGTTCTCGAAGCGCACGTGTGTGCCCGGGACCAAGCTGACGCCGTGACTTGCCATCCGAGGCCTGATGTGGATGTCGAGATGGGCAAAAAGCCCCTACCTGGTGCATCAACTATCGTGTTTTTGGACCATCGACTAGTAAATTTATATTTGTGCTTCTAGCTTGGATGGTGTGCTCGGAGGACACAAGGGTTTATACTGGTTCGGGCAGAACATCCCTACGTATAGTTCGCTGTTGCTCATGTTACTGGCACTTGGTTTGCAGTAGGGGTTACAAATAGGCGAGAGAGGAAGAGGATCCCAAGTCTCTAGTGGAAGGAGTGAACGGGTGCTGAGAGCTTGATTGCCCTGGCCAGCTTTGTGCTCGTGACGTGCTCTTGTGTTTTGATTCGTTTATCTAGTCCCCCGGTAGGGGCGCCCTGCTTCCTCTTTTATAGGCGAAGAGAAAGCGTGGGTTACAGAGGAGGAAAAGGAGAAGAACGAGAGAGAGAGAGAGACGACTTCTAGGATGGATGGGTCCTTCTTCTTCTTCATGCGGGTCCCGCTAATCCTGTAGATGTCAATAGGGATGGCTCCACGTCATGGCCCCGCTCATCACTAGCACCATGCGTAGGTGTCCTCTATCGGTCATGGCACTCCATTTCATCCCGGCGGATGTCGTGGTGAACTGACGCACCTGTCAGCGTTCGTACAAGGGTTAGACAGAACAGCACCGGCACGCCTGACACTGTTCTTGTTATGAATCCTTAGGTATGGCCCGTTATGGCCACATGTTACATCGAGGCATGCCAGTCTCTTCTCTGGTGTCAGAATTTTGACCCAGGCCAATACGCTTGTACTGGAGTGGTTGGCGGCGGTATGGATCCCCATCGGACGAGATGGAACCCGCATCCTTTGGGTTGGATGAGACAGAGCCCACACCCGAGGGGTTGGGCGAGACAGAGCACGAACCCCAGGGGTTAGGCGAGACGGAGCCCGCAGCCTTGGAGTCAGGCGAGACAGAGCCCATGGCCTTGGGGTCAGACGATACATTTTAATACAGCTTGCTCCATCCGGGGAAGTCAGCGTGGACGCTAACTTCCTTTCTTTGGGTATCCCTACTATTGATATCCGACAATATGTGCGAAACATATGCAACTAGATAAACACACTTTGCAACATGCGTCTGGAAAATAGATGAAACACTAGTGATAGAACTTGCAACATACGTGTACAACCATTACAACATATACAACATCTTGATCTACTTTTGCAACATCCGTATGAAACACTTGAAACATACCTAAAAATCATTTGAAACATTCGAAATGTACACTTGAAACATGCATCGTATCCCGGTGCGGCCTCCCCGCCGTTTGCATCGGGGCACCGCATCCATAACAATAGGCGAGGTGGGAGAGTTTCCGCATTATAGCCTGGCGCTTCTTGTAAGGAAAATAGACCATAGGTCCATTTACTTTGGATTTTGGTGTTTGATGACCAACGCAACCAAATTGGACTAATGAATTTGCAAGTGATTGTTTTGTAGTTCAATAGGATACAAGATGTGACTTGGACGAATACGACGTGATGATCCCATGATCAACACCATAAGCAAGACCTTAGAAGCATAAGAGAAGACCTAAGATATCAAGCAAAGTCCAAGCACAAAGATAGGAACCAAGCCGTACGCAAGATCACGAAGAAACGAGCTCACAGAGGTGACCGGACGCTGGAGGAAAGTGACCGGATGCTCCGATCAAAAGGCTCAGCAACAGGCGTGATCGGACGCTGGACCGGACGCTGGCGGCAGATCGACCGAACGCAGGACAGTGGAGGCCGGTCGAGTACAGAAAGGTTCCAGAGCGGCGAAAATGCGACCGGACACGTTCGGTGGCATGTGACCGGACACTAGCAGCGTCCGATCAGTAGTTCGCGGCTCCAACGGTCAGGATGACCGGACGTGTCCGATCAGGACGACTTTAACGTCCGGTCAGTAGCAGAAAAGCGGGATTTCATCCCCAACGACTACTTTCTCAGTAGGGCTTATAAATACAACCCCAACCGGCCATTTGATGTGTGTGGAGCTGAGGAAACATATCTAGGGTGTTGATACTCCATTTTAGTGATCTCCACTTGCATAGTGCTTAGTGTTTCATTAGGTGATTAGCGTAGGTGCTTTGCGAAGTGCTTAGGTTGATTAAACCACCGCTTATGCGCTTGCTCTAGGTTTAGGCCTAGTGTTTAGTAAGATTTGCATACCTCTTACCACTCAGTGCTTGTGCGCACCATTGTTGTATATCGGAGGGGCTTGTAGTCTTGCGAGATCACATCAACCGCGTTTGTGGTGTGGCCGCCACCGTGTACCAGAGGGAACAAGGCCCGTGACACTTCGGCCGGAAGCTTGATAGTGAAGACGGCGGGGAGCATCCGGGAGAGGCTTGCCGGAAGGCACGTCGGAGACCCACTTGCGCGTGGGGAAGGTCCGAGGCTATCTATGGAGTTACCCGACTGGGAGCTTGGCCCTTGCGAGAGATTCCTTGCGAGGGGCTCCAACGAGGACTAGGGAGAAGCTTGCGCGCTTCTCGATATCTCGGTAAAAATACCGGAGTCGTCGACGGGAGTTTACATATCTCTACCTTGCTCTTTAGCTTCCGCATTTACATTGATTGTATTACTCCTTTTGCGGTAGAGATAGCAACACAGTAGCAAAACCGTAGTTGCACATTTAGATAGTTTATCTTTTGCATATGTTTTGCTAGGGGTAGAAAAAGAGGCCATAGTTAAGAGTTAGATTTTTAAGTTGCTTAATTCACCCCTCTCCTAGGCGTCATGGTCCCCTTCACTTCTTGCGCTAGGGGCACCTGTCTGTGCTGTCGGGTGCGAGCTCAAGCGCAATGGCCTCAATGGCCAGCTAGCGGCCGCAACGTGGGTGCCGCGGTGCCGGCGCCGTCAGTCAAGGTGGGCGGCGGAGCAACCGGAGCAGGAGCAGCGTAGTAGTAGGAGCAGCACGGGGTGACTGCCGACGGCGAAATAGAGCAGAGCAGGGGAGCAGTCGGGCAGCACGGTAGAGGCGCCTGTGGCAGTGGGGGACGCTATGACAGTCGATGCGCTATATGAAAATGTCATTATGTATTTTTTTATTTGCGAAAGAATGAAGGTGGACGGCAGATGGCCTGTTGGGCCGATTTGCAAGCCTAAGCGTCCGGGACAGGAGGCGTCGACGGACGTCCTCATCATAGTATTTCTGATATTATATTATTATCTTTTTTGAAAAACATTTAAATTCAGCCTGTGACCGTTAGCTGCCAAAAATTAATAATAATATAAACCTAAACAAATCTGATTATAGGTTAACTAATTATTATTTTATAGGTAGCTAATAAGCACTCCTATCCCACTAGTTATCTAAACATAGATAATATAAGCTAATAGATTGTAGAAAAACTCTTTTATCCTACCAGCGACTCTGTATATCTGCGCATATGTATATAATAAGCTTACTCGGCAAAGCGTGGTGCAGCACTGTGGAACGGGCTGATTCTTATTATACACATATCACTTACTCCCTCCTCCCACCTATTACTGTAGCAGTAGCGCTGCGACGCGAAGCCGAACGGGCCTCGTATAAGAGTTAAAAAGTGGATTCTTTTGATCTTGTTCGTGGCTCGGATTTTCTGTCACGTCTTAGGTATTGTTTAGTTTCTTTCCAAAAGTTTACATCCTACTCTAATAATATATTTGAACATATACATAGATTATTAAATATAAATTAAAAAATAATTAATTACACAGATTATGACTACTTTGCGAGACGAATCTTTTAAGTCTAATTAATTTATGATTTGATAATGTGGTGCTACAGTACACACATGTGCTAATAATGAATCAATTAGGCTTAATAAATTCGTCTCGCGGTTTACTGACGGATTCTGTAATTTATTTTTTTATGAGTATCCCAACACCCCATACGACACCCCCATATAACACCTGATGTGACATCCTAAAACTTTACACCATAGATTTAAACAAGGCCTTACCTATGGACTTTGATCTTACTCTACGTACTTCCTCCGTTCCAAAATAATTGTACCTGTAGCATTTAATTTTGTTCTACAATAAGTGTACATTTAGGGTATGAGTTAAATGAGCGGCCCCTAAACTTGTCATAGGGTACCATTTAGGTCACGAACATGAAAAATACATTTCTAAGCCCCTAAACTTATTAAGTGGTGCACCGTAGTGGTCTTTATGGTCCACAAATGGACATGCGATGCACTATTTTACAAGTTTAGGGATGTGCGATGCACCACTTAACAAGTTTACGGACTCAGAAAAATGTATTTTTAAAGTTCGTGGATCTAAGTGACACCGTATAATAAATTCAATGGTCGTTGATGCATTTTTAGTAGGTTTTCCTACTTTCTCTATTTCAAATTACAATTCTTATATATTTAAACACCTTTTAATAGAGGTATATATGTAATTTCTCTAGTAGGATTGGTCTTCCCACTTAATTCTAGAAAAACATTTATTTTGGAACGGAGAAAGTACTCGGTACTGTTACTCAACAGTTACCGCTACTTCTACAATAGGTTATGCATCCTATATAGTCACATGGATATGGCCCTGTTTGGTTGGCTAGAAAAACGGCTGATGCTGATGTTGATGCTGATTTGTTGTGAGAGAAAAATACTGTTATTTCACTGAGACGGTGCGGCAGATAAGTTCAAGCGAACCGGACCTATATTTGCTAGTATTGAGTAGAAAATATATGCATTAAGCAGCCTAGAAAAAGTGTGGGGGTGTGTGTCGGTGTTTCGAACAAACACCGGCGAGTAAATTTATAATTGATGCACTTTAGGCTCGAATGGTGTGCTAAAGGACACAAGGTTTATACTGGTTCGGGTTGAATCTCCCTACGTCCAGTCTGCGGCTGTTGCTTGTATTATTAGCACCGAATACGGTTCGTAGTAGGGAGTACAAACGGTCGAGAGAGGGACTAATCCTAAGTCTCTGATGGAAAGATGTGCTGTTTTCCT